>JABFPN010006751.1:0-11156 GCA_022817305.1 Leptoteleia sp. ZL-2020 | reverse complement strand
GTACCATAACAACTTGTACAATACTGATAATCTCTTTTAAAATGTATTTTAAATATCACAAGAATTGTAATTTGTCCCCATTTTTACATTTAGTATAATAATTTTTATCCCAACTTTTTTCTCAGTGTAAGTCTACTTTAATAAATATTTTATTAGAATAGATTTTAAAATATTTCATATTAATTTAATTCGTATTTATTAATAAAATTTAACAATAAATCGGAAAATATTTGCAAAATTGAAACGAAAAGAAAAAAGCTTGGAATTATAGTTAAAAGTACACTTAAGGTCTTGAAGTGCAAATGTAAAACAATTATTGGTAATCATATCGTTCAAAAATTTCTTATAATTTTTATCTTATTTTTTTCAGAACGCAACAACCACTTCCGCGAGCAACGATGGCTTAACAAAACAACAACTCGAACTTATTCAGCAAATTATGCAACAGACGCAACAACAGTCGCAAACGTCTGCACCCCAGCAACAGCATACGACGAACGTTTCGAGCATTAACAGTCCAGTACAAAAGACGTCAAAACCATCGGCGAAAGCTGCGGTGTCGTCGAGCACAGTCTCGAGTTCAGAAAACACGAGCAACAACGCGAGGTCGAGTCCGAAACCAAAGGTCTGGAGCCACTCGCAGGTGAGTTTCGGTTTTAATTACAATTAAACGCGATTTTGGCCGGAACTGAACAAGAAACAATTCTGTCTCACACAATCGTCTCAATTCGCCTAACCACAAATTAAATTAACGTTTCACATGCAACCTTTTTTTGTATATTCATTCAACGTACAATTTTACATTTCTTTTACTTTGAACAAACATTTCTTATATTATATTTCACACATTAATTTTATAATTTACATTTTTTTTCCAATCTACTCCGATTCAACTTCATCTTATTTTGTATGTACTTCTACTCATTTTTTTAAAATAAAATTACCGTTATAAATAACTCGTTAAATTTGACCTATTGAACACAAATTAAAAGTTAATTTTATATTTTTTGATTAATAATCAATAGAGTTCAATTAATACTGAATTTAGCAAAAACAATTACTTTTTATTCGACAGATGATGTAATATTTAGAAATAAATATCAAACATCTCGAATTCAATTATTCAATCGCACATTTATTAATACATGAAAATCGACAAATTCATCTCCCTTCGAAATGTTGACGCGCATTAACGTACAACGTGTTTCGGGTATTAATCATGCACGAAGCTTCAATTACTGCAACAGGTCAAACATATTTGCCAATATAAAACATATTTTATTCAAATGGCCTCGTCTTTTTAACTCGTTCGCGTTTCAGCTCAGCGACTACAAATAGAATTTTTTACATGAAAATAGCTCTACGGTTTTTCATGTTTTCCGAGTCCGCCTTCATAAAATTGTCCGCATATAAAAAAGAAATCAACAGAAAATGTTAAACCATTCGATTGCGTACATAATTACCGGTTTCTGCGAAATATAAAAAGCTAATAAGTAAAGTTGGCGAGGGAAAAGGTTATTAAATCTTCATCGAGGGAAAACCAGCGTCTCAAAAAGCGTTTCATATTTGATAACCCACGCAACGGGACGTACCTCCGTACGGATCACCGCCATTCGATTAGAAATCTCTTAGAAGCCTCGGCGAAATAGAATAAAAACTAGAATCATAAAAAAAGGAGTGGGCGCAAAAAAGATAAAGAAAATGAATGGGACGTGCGTACGAAGATTAAAGGAGCGTTGTGGACGGGCGTAATCTTAATAGCTGCCACTTCACGAAGCAACGAAAAATTCGTCGTTTTATGAAGTAAACCCTCGAAAATCGTTATCCACCGCTTAAGCGTATATATTAAAAATAAAAAGTTATTCAGTTCGCGAGATAACTCTTAATAAAAGAAAAAGAGAGGATAAAGGAAGGAGAGAGAAGCGGAATATATAGACAGACATCTTAATTCGTTTCTTCCATTCAATCGATGGCGCATGAAAATTCCGCGAAATCTCGTTAAGCGTGCTTGCGACGCATTATTTTGTCAAACATTTAATTGGCCTACATTTCTTTGCCTGTCTGATATCCCGGAGAAAAGTGATAATGCAAAATTCAATAAATCGTCTTCAGCGGAATATAATTCCCGGGATAAACGAGCAGCAAAAATGTTGATTTCTGCGCGCGTCGTCTATTATTTAAAAACATCCTTTATGTGGCGCAGATACATAAATAGGATAGCATTGAGTGCATTGTGCATGCGGGATAAATATTTATGAGCCGCACCGGGACGAGATGTCTTCGTCAAAATGCCTTATCCGGGACGCGTTGTTAGGCAGCCATTTTGACAACGCTATTTTATATCGGTGTTGAGTTTCGATAGACGAAATATGTTGCGGGGTAATTGTCAGTAATTGGAAGACACTCGAGTACTCGAAATGCTACGCAGAATCGTGCAGATTACGCGAATATAATCCCTTCTACTGTTTAGTCTAAATTTTATTAAACTCGTCGTTCAAGAAAATAATACGAAGAATATATAATCAGTCAGTGAAATGAGACAGCGATTAATTTATACTGAAAAAAATGCTAATATGAAATCGTTCATCAATATTCCATTAAATAAACAGCTGCATGTAATTAGGTTTAATTCACTTAAAATTAAATTTGTAGTATTCAAATGAGATCGCTTTAAGAAGGCAATCAAACTTCCGGCATCAAACTAAGGTCACCTAATCAGAATTATCAAATTATAATTCGCTAATTAGATCATTAGCTATAAGAATCGAGCGGCAAACTTTTCAGACATTCGACCCAACTGGAGAGCGAATGCTCGATATAATTTCGAGTATCTGCGCGGAACAAATTTATCGGCCAAGATGCGCAGGTGAAAAAGGGCCGGGGCGAGAATCAGCCGCGTCACTTGATAGCCACCATTTCGGATGTTTCTTATCGCCGTTTCGCGTGGTTACGTGAAATTTCAAACTCGCCAGCCACAAACGATGGCACGCCAGTATCCGGAGCGGCATTAATTAAACGTCGCGAGTATGCGGCGGTTCTCTCACCGCGGTAGGTTTAATCAGCTTTGTACTCCGTTTTACATTCCCGTCATTCTTGCCTTAGCTTCTCGGCACACGACCCAGTCTTTCTCACTATCCTGCTCGCCCGTTCTCCAAATACGCCCACCTCTTACGCTTCGCGCGTCTTCCGGATCAAACTTCGTTGCATTAATGGCATAATAACAACCGCGGGCGTCAAAGAACTTATGTTGTACGACGCCCGAGCCGGCGTCTAAACAAAATGAGAGGCTACGAGTGCGAGCGGACAAAAAAAAATCAATAGCCCCCCCCACCCCACCCAACCATTAATATGTATGAGATTTAACGTCAGTACGCTTGCGGGCAGAAAAAACACGTTCCTGCGAATTGATGCGACCTCTCGGTACAATGTGCACTTAAAACAATTATGGCGCTTAAAAAGTGCGTGGGGCTAAGTAAGGTAGTTTTACACTTCAAATGTTCTAACGACTTATTGGTAGCAAAGTGGACGTGCGGACTTGGGGGACAAGTTTACACTGCGGAAAAAGTAGTCCGAATTTGTCCTAGAGTTTTAAACTATTTTTTAGTCTTAATATATACCTCAGACGTGGCATTGAAAACATCAAAACTTATAGGTTCTGTTATAATAAAAAAATTGACAGGTTTAATCTGAATTTCGGACTATTGGTTTTAAATTCAGATTTGTTAGATGGCTCTTTTCGCAGTGTATCTTTATAAGTTATATATTTTTAATTTTTTTATAATATTATTATAATTATATTATTTGATATATTAAAAACGTGTAGAAATATTTATGTTATAACTGAAACAATTCCGCACATTTTTCTTAATAATTTTTCGTTTTCACGGCACTGATTTTTTCGCAAGGTATTTAAATAGATTCAATACAATACTTCTGTCAATTTAACAAAATATTTCATGAAATCAGTCAAGTTTTAGAATGGTTTAATTCAACACAATTCTTCTCTGCGTTTATTTATATTCAAAAAATATTTCAGGTAATATTTGGTATTTTACGAATTTTATTTTTAATATAAAACAATAATTTTCCAAATATATATTATAAAAATTAAAGATATATAAATCTTTATTTTTTATAATGATAGTATAATATATTATACAAATAAAAAATAATGCACTCACAATACACGGTAATTTAATTTTAAATGCAAAATAAAGTTATTATCCAATTTATTATACAATATATTTCACGCTATAACTGTGTTCATGCTTCATGTAAAATTATTTTCTCTTAGTGTAATATGACTTCGATATCACGAGCAACTGAAATTATTTGACATGAAAATGACGTGTTTTTATTTCTCTTTATTTAAGTAAGTTAGTGTTGGTATTTTGCCATTTTAACAGTTTAATTACAAAGTGACGGTAAAATAAGAACATTTTTGATAATATTGAGCACTTTAACTTCAGCCACCTTAGTTTTAAAATGTATTGAAACTTTAAAGGTACGTAACGTCTTCATTTAAGTTGTCTATGACTTTGTATGTACAAGACGTTTGAAATATATCGATTTTTGCAACACTGCGTAACGGGAAATATTATATTGAGTTATAATATGCGGTTTAATATGTTTTGCATCATTAAAATTAGTTTGTATGTAATTAATATCAGCAAAATTAATTTGATCAGTACCATTATTTGAAGCATGAATATTAACACGAAAATTATTATGAACTCTTTGGATGTTGTATTAACTTTCTTTACTAATTTACCATGGTAATAAAACAATAATTTTCTTCATAAATATTAAAATAAAAGTGACTTTATGGAGTATCAATTTTAATACATCAGAAATTTCAAATTTACTGCTTTATTTAAATATTGAAATTCTTTACAAGTAGATTCTAAAATTACACTGACAAAAGTTAACATACGTTTATACTAAAATTTAAATAATGAAGCATATAATACTTTTTAACTATATATATATATCCAATCAATAATTATAACTACAATTAATGTTTTATTAAATGTAACAGTACTTCAAAAGTAATTTAACAGCGTAAATCAAAACTAATAATTAAAAACAAAATTTTACTCCTTAAACACAAAAGTTCTTAAAGTACATACTATACAAAGAAGTATATTTTAGGATATATCCTTTATTAAAATAGAGGATTTTTCTTTTTTTTGTAACTACATTTGAGTATAATAGATTATTCAATACACTTCATTGTCATTTATTATGATTTACAATAAAATAAATAAGTTTCTAAATTTGTTACTATTAAAGAAAATCACGTTTCTCGATATTTTCAAATTGCTTTTAAAGGTATTCTTTCTAAAGCAGTATTAATGTGAAAATTATTTTACAGTTAAAGTAATCATATGAATTTTAAAAAACTGTTCTAAGAGTGCAAGACCATTATAATAATCGTTCTTTTACAAGTACTTTCACCCTATGAACGAAATAATTATTCCGATTTCATAGAACAAGTTTCGATGAATTGACACATACATTTTTTAGAATCCGATCTTGGCGAATAATGAAAACTCGTTTTACTTGAATGGTAGACAATGTTCTGCAGTATGAAAAAAGGGCATTTTCTTTCAGTGTCAAGTATACTTTTCTACTTCTAGTTTTAATTGTGTTCTAGAAAACATTGTAAATATTCACAATTTAATTATTAGTTTATTTATTTGTGAACAATTATTAGGTCTTATAAATAATTTTTTTTTTTCATAATACAAATACTCTTTCAAAATATTTCTTGTTCTTTAAAAAAAAATATATAAAAATTCTGTACTTCATTATAATAGTATTCTTTGACAGCTTTAATATAAATCTTCTTTAATAATGAACGCAATTACCTTTTTATATGAATTAATAACAAAAATTCTTACGAACTCACTTTGTTCATAAAATTAATAATTACAATTTTATTTAATAATATAATCAATGTGTTTAATTAAATATATCAAATTTTTAGAATCTTAAACGATATAAAGGTTCCGTGTATAGATACAATTATTATATTTTGTGTATATGGATGTTTATAATTTCATTCAATCCTTATTAAAAAAATTAGAATATGTATTACATAATTTAATATATACAATACAACTGCATAGAATACTTCATGCGAATAAAAAGTAATTGAATTATTTAAAGTTGAATAATTCTGTCAATTGATTTAATAAAATAATTTAAATTGAATAAATTTAATTAAACCTCCAGTGAATTTATTAATCTTTATTTATATTTATATACATCATATACTCTTTACTTGTAATACACGCAGTGTTACAGATATAATATCTATTATATAAAAAATCGGATTAATTCTGTTGTAATATTACAAATTAATATGTATAACATATTGTATTGCAATCATCTTCTTACACTGTAATAAAGGAAATTGATTCTACTGATTTTTTTGCTTTATAATCCCCTAAATTTTCGTACTGAAATGCACAATGGAATTGTTATTTCCAGAAATAAGTACAAAGACAAAGCGCCCGGAGGGGCGCGCTTCAATAATCCAGTCTCATTAAAAATTAATGCTCCCTTTTCTCGGTGTATAATTAAAATATTAGTTAAATAAACCTATCTCACAGTGGCATTTAAAAATACGCAAACCTTCGGGAAATATTCTTCATTATTATACGAACAAAATACGAATGAAGAGAATCGTATTGAAATCAGTGCTGGTGTAAACTCCTGAGATTTTCTCCGGAAGAGAAAATGCGTTTAATGACGAGTCGGAACAGAGGCCGTGATGGCATGTGTAATATCAGCCGAGGCAAAGGGGTTAAGCAAGGTGGTGCACGTCGCAAACAAGTAAGCGGGCCGGTTGTTCGCAGGGGTCCAAAACAGGTCCCAATTCTGGGGCTTCGTCGACAACGTATCTTCTCACAGTAAAGCCGTCAAACCACTGGCGGCTCGTTCCACCCTTCCGTGGACAGTGACTCGACCCCCTACAAAGGACCCCCTAGATCAAAGCAGGACCCCCAGCGAATAGACGACCTCTTTGAAATGACCAATCGCGCATCTCTCACCCGGAATTTCCGGGATCAAAATTGCTCCTCGCGACCAATCGACACTCGTTGGTTCGCACGAACACGTTGCCCTCACGTTGGTGTTGGTACGCCAAATTTTTAAACCGATCATTCCCTCCTTCTCGTCTATTCTTCGTTCCTCTTCTCATACGTCTACTCAGTGAATTTGCCTTTCTCTCGTCAAAAACCCTGAATGCGGAACCGAACGCAGCTGTTAACCGCGATCGCGATCCTTTGTTCGCGTTTTTCGTTTTCCCCTTTCGCCTGTACACAATTTTGTTTATACCGTTAGTACGTTGGTTCCTTTGCCGTGACCTTTAAAGGGCTAAGACGCTTCCTGATTCGTTGCGATTTAAATCGCGAGAACACAGTGGACACCCGTTCTAGGTCAGCCAGACCGTTATCAATTCTTAATAAGGGTTGCCTACGTGCTTGGATTCCGAAACACATTGCGAGATCTGCCAAAAGTGGATAGTTTCAAGTAACGATTTAAATAATCATGATGGTGAGATGCTGCTGATTTTGGACAGGTTAAAGTTGAATAAGTCTCGGCTCTGGCGTTATTTATTAAAGGCTATTATTCAATCACTTCGATTTTATCTATTTAAGTAATCATTATTGCAGGCAGTGTGCATTCAACAAGGATTTTTCTTTAGTTCATTAATTAGAAACAAAGCCGTTATATAATGGAAAATAAAATAGAAATTAAGTTTCGATTATTAAGTAAGTTCCCGTTAACTTAATGTTATTATCATATTTTCGCAGAATCGTTGCTAAACGAAGCGTAACGTGAAATTTCTCTGCGATTTTTCTGCGTTGCTTTCAAATATTTAATATAACTGGAAAGTATTTGAAATTGTTGATGCACAACAAATTACTAAATTCTCCGAATTTTTATCTATTATACTATATACAAGCTTGTATATTGTCGAGTATTTTATAAAGTGAAATTATTCAAATTTTATAATGTGTCTTGTATTTCTATTAATTTAAATAGGTACGGTGAGAATGTCTATGGAAGATTTTATTTATTTCATATAAAATGTCGAAAATGAAAAAAAGCTCAATTTTTCAGCAGTTTTCATTTTAGTACTTACGTACTGCGAAAATTTATATGAGAAATAAAAGTAAAATATTCATGAACATTTACATAATTAGGTATAACCTTACATTAATTATTGCCGAAGTAAAATATTTCAATATATTTACATATTTTTTTAAAAAAACCCAAATTACTCATATAGATAAAATTTAAATATTTTAATAAAATTATAATATCGATTATTTATTTACAACCTTTGCTATAAAATTATATTTTATTTTTAAGTTCGTATTTTGAATAATATTTTACGTTACGATTTCAATCGTAAATTATTGAATACCTTAAAGGTTTTATTAATATTTGATTGATAATTAACATCAATCAATATGTCAATTTTTTGATATGCTCAAAACCCATTTTTAATGATAAAATTATATAATTTATAATTACGTTTAATGTTTAATAGAAATTTCTAATAAAATAATAAAAGGAGACTATAATAATATCAAGTAACAAAGTTGCAGTCCGATGAAGTAATTTGATTAATTACAAGTCCATGAGATAATAAATAACGTAGAAGCACAGTTAGGAAAAGCAAAACACAGGTACATCATCTCAATAAATTGTCAATAATCCTGTTACAAAATTTATTATCAAAATCATGCTAAGGCAAAAAATAATCCACTAACAATATAATTCTGAAAGATAATCTCAATTATTATGCAGTAAAATATGCAAACGCGAATAATTAAATACAAAATGTTAACAAAAATTCCGCCGATACAAATTTTACTTTCACTTTAAAAATAATTTCACTGTATAATATAAAAAATATTCTACAATTTATTGTATATAGTATTACAGTGAATGCCTGGAATTATATAATAGATTTATACACATATATAATTATATTATATTAATTATGAATAGAAAAATATTTATAATAAATTTAAAAATATCTCATCTGCACGAAATTATTTCACTGATTTTTACTTTATGCGCATTACATTTAATTTAATTATATTTATAATTTACGCACGTTTATACGCATTAACCTAATTCACTATAACGTCAAGTATATTTTCATTTTAAAATTAAGTTATGATGGAAAATTAATTCTGACTTAAAACTTAATATCATATTTCATAAACGAAAAAATGAATTGAAAATGAAACAAGAGATTTTTTTGATAAATACTACGACTGCATAAAAATCATTTCAAATAACTCACAAAAATAAACAAACATAAAACTAATTAACTCTAAACAAATCTGCCCTCCTATATTCCCTGTAACGACTGACCACCTACCCTAAAACAACCCCCTTCCACAATTTTAAATATAACCCCACGAAACATAAACTATACCAACAAAACTAATTTATACCTATCATATGAAATTACGCTTGCACGCGTAATACCGAGATAGCATTTTAAAAGCAGTATCAAATATCCCCGCACAAAAAAATGAACAAAATAAAACCAAGAACATATTGACGACCAGAAATGCATTCGAAATGAGAATAAAAAAGAACTTACTGCGCATGTCTACAAGATGTATATAGAAAAAAGAATCCTTCTTTATAACAACTAAACGTTTGTTGAATTTTCAACTGATTAAAGTATCCATTTGCTGAAATAACGATAAAATATTAACATAGAATTATCCCAGTCAAATCACGGTTTTTAATCCAAACGCCGACTTAATGTTTTAGTTTTCATCACCAAAATTTGTTCTTTGTGCACTGACCTAAGACTCAATCAGAAAATAGTCGCGAAACCTTTGGCCGTCCAATTTGGCTGCATTTGTTTTGCGATAGGTGGCAGCGTTATTACAAGAATTCACCGTCGGCGTTATAATCCCCGCGGCATAAAGTTGGTTGTCATGTCGCATTTTACAACCGGAATATGCGTGCCCGCATCAACATCAAACATGCAAAATATGCCTCGATTCCCCACGCGTTTTCTCCTCGCTTGCGGTGCAGCGTGCAATTTTCATTCGCCCGCTAAACGTATTACCGGTGCGTTCGTAAGGGCGAAAAATATCGCCGCGCTCTTGTAATAATAATAAACTTGGCCGGCCAAAAATTGGCTAATATTCCGTCGGCATGGAAACCGCCGAACGCTTTTTATTCGATTGCGGAGAACGGAGTTAGTCGCGTGAGAATTATTCAATCGTTAACGTTACAAGGGATGGAGCGCTAAAATTATTCGAGCCTTCGATTACGTTTGTTTGTTCGTATCGCTTTTTATTTTGTTATTTCAACGTAACGCACCGGTTGGATTCCTATTAGTTTCAGTATTGTTAACCGATCGGTAAAACGCAGTACATTAATAAATACCGTCACAATTGTGACAAATTTGATTCACTTTTAACATAAGCACATAAATGTAAGATATTTAATATCACGTATCCTAAATTTAATTCCTACATTTAACTTAATATAAATGTACGTATAATAAACGGGTATGGTACATTTCGTATTAAATTTAGAACCATTTTTGTGAAGAATTGTGACAAACTGAAATTAATCGGTCTTCGCATTACGTCGATGATAAATAATTAATTGCTCATGTTTATGAATTAAACAATTCATATTCAAACATAAACGTCTTTTCATAATTTAAACAATTTATAATTACAAACTTGACTTCGCGTTCTTCGATGCAGAAGCGTTAACTATAAGATCACTTGTAACGTAAATGAAATTTTGCGTTTAAATCAAAACGCGGGATTAATATAATATTAAAAGAAAATGATAATGAAGTGCAGTGGGAATAAATTAACATCAATGACTGCGATTCGTGCCACCCGAGCAGAAGCGAAACAACCGAACAATTATTTGAAATGAAATCCAGCAAAACATAAAAACGTGTCCTCGCGCGAAACACAGCGCAGCCCCATAAATCACAAATTCCATGACTTTAGTTTCCACGACGCGGTTATCATTCATGCTAAACTATCAACAACTTTATCGGGCGCACTTTGCCCGCGTAACGTTCACAAAACACTATAAAGTCCCCTCCACCCTCTGCCCCCCCCCCCCCCCCCCCCCCC
>JABFPN010006750.1:0-11157 GCA_022817305.1 Leptoteleia sp. ZL-2020 | reverse complement strand
AGTGAATAATATTCTCCCAATGCCATAGGATGGACGTACGTTGGCCGATTTTTAAATCTTGTCGTTTAAACAATTATAAATAAAAAGACACTGATTCCGTGAATATAGCACTGACATTTCACCTTAAAAGAACACTAACTTACTGCATCACCCTATCTCTATACTAACACTATAGCAGGTGAAATGTTGAAGGCCTGCTGCCACGGAGTTAGTGCCTTTTATAATCAAAATTTAATTATTCAATATTTTATGATATACAGACCAGAGCTCCATTCTGGAGACGCGAGAATATATTTTGATTCGCAAAAATATATACCCTAATGAATATTCTTAAAGAATAGTGATTTCTATGATTTTTTGTCGTCTGCTCGAAAGGAAGCATTAGAAATATTCTTTGAGAATATGCATCATTGCATATATTTTTTGAATCAGATTGTATTCCCGTATCCACAGAATGGTGCTCTAGTCCGTAAATCATAAAATATAAATTAATTAAATTTTGATAATAAAAGACACTAATTCCATGAGAACAGGCCTAGTATTTTCCGTTAAATTGCGAACGCCCCATCACACCAACAAGAACGCCTCTGCTGGCAGTTGATAGTACGTTCCGTTCGCGTCCGGTGTAAGTTCAAAAAATTGCTATTGGATTATTTTATTTTTGCTGTTAAATTAAATACGGTAATTAAAAGTAAAACGTATTCGTAGAATATTCGTCAAATGTTAAATAGTAAACTCTCGTTTTATTTGTAAAATCGTTAGATGGTAAATTCTCGTCTTCGGTTCGCGTTGCAAATATTTAAAGTGAATAAAACACCGATTCTTTTTTTTATTTTAATACTTTTCATTTTCTTTTATTGTTTAAAATCAGTGTAATTTAGTGTAGTATAATGTGCAGAATTAGCCCCGTTGAAAGTGAGTTGCTGCAGGAAGATAATCGACGAAGAAGAGACTTTACAACGAACAAGGTAAGTTTAATTTCTTTTTAAAAATGGCGTATAAAATATTTATATAAACATTGAAATGTACAAATATGTAGAAACTGAACGAATTGCGGCATATAAGTTTGTTTATGTTTTTACACATTATTATATACGTTTTAATACTACATTTTTAATAGGGTTATTTTGCCGTGGAGCTTTTCCTACATTTGTTAAATAATTGCACAATATTTTATGAAAATGTGTGTGTCTATGACTTTGAAATTGTATGTTATAGATATATCATACGATTTGGAGATTTTAATAATTTTAGATTATTCAGAAAATGCCTGAAATAATAGTTACTAGTAAACTAGAATTTCTAATTGGGTTCTATAATATTACGTTACTAAAAAAATGTCTTACAAAATTTGCATTAGTTAGGATTTTAATAAATAGAAATAGTAAATTTTTTGTTTCAAATGGAGAATGCTTTAAAGGTTTGCAGCGCCACTTTATCATGTGGTGAAATGCGTAACTAGTCTTTTACTGTGAAATGATACGTTGTACTATAATGCTCTTGCATCCGTGAGCTTTTTATCAAAATTATTAAAAGTGACATGAGTTTATAAAGATCCAGTTTACAATTTATATGCCTGAATTAAGAAGAAAACCAGAATATTAATCTTTTTTCGATGCAGTGGTATGTATAATGTACTTTTTATCCAATGAATTCAACGTTTTCATTCGTATTATTCAGTAAAACAAATTAATTAATTTCAGCATGTAACCATTTCAATCGTTAAGATAATTGGTACTTTTTGTATCATTTACTTTTTTAAAAGCAATTATTCTTATGTACAATAATTCAGACATACTTTATTTTACTTGCTAAATACAAGTCAGTGTTACTGTTTCTGATATGTTTGTCTTATATATATATTTCTTATATATATATGTGTATATTATTTGATATACAGAATGTGATATACTTGAGGTGCTTATAAGTTTTCTTTATACTGTTTATAAAGTTTGCATAACCATTTTAAACATTTTAAAAAAATGTTTAATGCGCAAAATTTATGATATATGCAATTATGTACTATATATTAATTAGTGAGAATCACCTGCAGTTCATCTTAACAGCCTTTTACAAACAATTTACAAAAATTATCCATGGGAATGGTCTTTGTAATTGTGATAATTCTATATTAGAAACTAAATTTGTTGTTATTTCTAACTTGTAATATATATATTCAAATTAATCAAATTCAGTATATAAATTTTGTTACAAATGCAATATAATACATGAAAAACGAGTATATAAAACTATACTTTATTAAATTAAGGGATAATTTTTTTATATTGTCATAATTACTATATAAATAATACGAACATTTAAAAATATGGTAAAAATGTGTAGAAATATAGTATTTTATATTTTAATAATTTTATCGTGTTATAAGAATAGTTATGAAATAAAAGAAAAAAGAAACTGCAAGAGCTATGAAATACAGTAATAAATGCTGTAAATAATAATAATTAAGAATAATAATAATAATAATAATGAATTACAATAAATTAAATATTGAAAAATTTTTATATAAGTAAATTGTTTGATTTATTTATTTATAAATCCAATAATAATATCAGTTAAGATTATATGTAAAATACAAGAAATATATAATTCAAACATATCTTACTAGAATATAATTGACTTCAGAAATAAAAAAAAGAGAATCATCAAACACATCTACGATTGCTGAATTATCAATAACAAATTTATTAGTGTTGTCTAGAATTTTTATAAAAGCTGATTTATATAATAATGTATAGTAGTTGGAAAGTTCATTAATTATGTCTTTCTCTAATAAAAAGTTTCTTTGTTCAATTTAGTTAGAATACAAATAAGATTTGTAGTGGCATCTAGCGACGTTTCTAAATAAACTCACTATAATTTTTTTTTATTTTGTATAATTATAATAAATAGAATAATATAAATAATTTGTAGTATGTTTCTTTTTATTTTCAATAAAAAAAAAATTATCTTGCGGTAATAAAGCCAATAATCTAGCATAATAACTTGAGAATGATTAGAATTGCCCAGTAAAAAAATATGTACTTTTGTGATTAATTAATTTGTTTTATATTACTTATGAAGGAAGAATGATGCTTGTGAAATATAGTTACATAAATTTGGAAAAATATTGTTAACAAATGTAATATTCCAATAATTATTACAGGTCTTTAAAGAAAACAAAAATATAATATATAAACAACGATGTACTGTCTTCAGTGGTTGATTCCTGTATTACTCATACCAAAGCCTGTAAATCCAGCACTTCTTCAGACTCATGTAATGTTTGTGGTTTTATATGTGATCGGATTCTTCCTTGAACGCAAACCATGCACAATTTGTGGATTACTCTTCCTCACAGCGGTCTTCCTTATTTGTTACGGTGGCATTGGTAATTGTCTATTCTGGAGCAATAATTGTGACACTGTGCGCTGTGACAATGGCTGATGTGTAGCAATGACTTATAAACTTTGTACATTATTTTCATTCATCCAACTTTCATAGCATCATTCGCTTATTATTTAATGTTTAATTTCAAGTGTGGTGAATCTGAATTGTCATTCGTTTAATACTTCAGAATATTTTTTTCCAAATTTCGGTTTCAAATTGTTTTCAATCGGGGACTGTATTCTGTATAATTTGATAAGATACATGTTTTCCAAATTTATAATAATTTTTTACAAGAAAATTGTAATTTAAATGAATACATTTTTAATTTTATATTTCTATGAAACACATTGAGTTAAGATTAAGTAAACTTTCTCTTGAAAGTCTATTGTGAATTCAATTTCGGTACATATGTCACCTTAATATAGGTGACATTCGTTTAATACTTTTATTCACTGTTTTTATGTAATTCTAAAACTTTGATTTTAAAATACTGTAATTTAATTTAATTTCTATAATTAATGCTTTTAATGTTGAATAATTTGTTTATTAATAGAACACAATAAAGTGTGAAAGATATTTTAATTCCTCAGAATTAAGTTGAATTCAAAAACTTAAATAGCTTATCAACGCTGGAGTATAACATTTTCATTATTTTTTAAACAAATGTTTATTTAATGTTTGATTCAATGTTTCATTTCTGCCAATAGATACATTGAGTGGTATCATCTCAATCTATCATCTAATTAAAATCTTTTTCTTAAGTATTATTTCATTTTATGTAACACTGGTAATATAAAATTGTTTATAATTTATGTTCACACATTTTTTACTTTAATCCGTGTCTTCTGATCAAAGTTTAATGAACAGAATCAGTGTATAAAACTTGGTTATCAACATATTATTCAAATGCCCAACCAATTTTATGATACCTTCGAAATGAACAAGTTTTTATTCATCATTTCATAAATATGTTTGTAAATATATATAGAATTGAATAAATTCGTACTTCTAAGCATTTGAATTTTCTTATTCATTTATTGAACTATAATTTACTTTTGAGAGTAAATTATATTTTTATTTACTTAATAAAATACTTATATTTTTAAATGAATTTAAAACAAGTTGTATTATCGCAATAATTTATAAAAATCAAATATAATGCGAAGTCCCACCGAATATTATTAAGTTAATTTTTATTAGTTTACAGTTTATTAGAATTGCATCTGAACAAATATAATATTTTAAGTAACTTTTTACGATATTTTTTAATATAAAATAATAGCAAGTACATTTAAAATTAGTGATGTGCTTTTCACTATTTTAATTACAAATGTATACATTTTTTTTCACTGTGACTTTTTGTTGTTATTGGATGAACTTTATATGAAAGGTATTTATTTATTATGAAAGACATTTGTTATTGAATTGTACTTTTGTAGTAAGAATACAAAATTTCAAAATAAACTTACATGTATTTCTAAATCTTGTCTAGAAATTATTTTTAATTAGGATTTTCTAATTAATGTTTTTAATTTTTTAATATAAAATTATATTTTATAAATTGTAAATAAAATTGGACATAATTTTTCTTATATAACTAATTCAATAAACTATATAAAATTGTAATTGAAATTAATAATATACATATGCACACACATTTTTAAATTATTAAAGCAATTTCTTAATTTCGTATGTAGTTTATATTTATAGTGTTTTTTTGTGTATATTTTATGGTACTGTGAAAGTATGTACCTCTTATATATGTTTTTTATAAACAAAATATTTAAGGAGATGTGAAAATTTGTTTTATAAATGTGAATTTTATGATTTTTCTATGAATTTTTTTTAACACAATGTTGCATATTGTGGTACCTAAAATGGAAGGTATAGTTCTTATATAAATTTATTGAAATAAAAGCATGCTAAAATGTATAGAAATATACCATAACTGAGCTATTATTATTAAATCTTCATGTTTAGATAAACTTAATATTGGTATTAACAACCTAAAAGTATTACAAAATCTCATTTGATAATATTGTCAAATAAATTTTAAAAGAGATATGATGGATCTTTATAAACTTAAGTAAATTTCAAATAATAAATTGTGTATTTTAAATAATTAATGAATTTAAACAGTGACAATTACATAAAATTAAACAAACCAAACTTTAAGATACAATTTTCACACTTGAGATTATGTCGCGGTTTGATTTAAAGTGGAGTGATAAAAGACAATTTAGCAAGTGTATTTTAACTAGATTCGCCACATTTTCTGGTGTTAGTTAAGTAAAAGCTTGCCGCAAATAAATTATACACTCCGCGCATATGCAGAATGATCAATACCACAATTAAACGTACAATCAAAATCTTAATTAAACTTTTAACATGTTCACCATCGAGTAATTTTCGTGTTTAAATATTCATTATTCATAAATAAAATCAAAGAAATGCCATAAACGTATATTTTTTATACGATGTGCTAATATTTAGTGATTGAAATGAATTATATCAATATAATTTTGATGATTTTGCTTACTTTACTTTGTATGGAAAAAATTAACTCGGTAAATTTTTCTTTACACAAAGCAGACATTTAAATTATGTAGGTTTGAAGATGCAAATCGAGGATTTATTTTCATTTGGGGAGAAGGTGCTTGATTATTATTTTTATGCATATGCATACAATTTAAAACATTCTTTATGCGAACAATATTACTTTTTAAGTCGGCAATCATTATACAAATACGTGAATGGAGAAAAAAAGGGAAAAGTCGACTAAAAGTGGGTTTCAAGTTCGTTCCTACCACTGAAAAGCTTTCTAACATTTCGCTTAAGTGGAACTTAAGAAAAAAAAAAAACAAGGAAAATATAATTGGAATGTGAATACGCGAGAAGTGCGTCGAAACTGTTAACAACTCTCGACTGTTTGATGTTGGCTTGGCAACCATTTTTATCTTCCTTTTGACATGTGACAAATTTTCTATAATAATTTCAATCAAATTATCAATGTAAACAGAAAAAATTAAACTTCAAACGCATCATCTAAATTCCTAGTCTTCAATCATAATATGTGCATTAACGGAATTTTGACGGATGAATTATAAGTGTCATTAAAACACACAAAAAAAAAATAGAGGAACAAAAGAAGTCGTAGGATAAGTCATGCCTAGGAGAAGACATCGATCGTCTAGCTCCAGTAGCAGAAAATCGCGTCGAACGAGGAACTCTTTTATAGTATTTTTTCTACTATTGCTCAAAAATAGTAAAAGCAAAGACGTCGTTAGAACTGCCATCGAAGCGGGCAAATGTTGGAGAAAAATGAGTAATACAGATAAATGCAAATACATGAAAATAGCAAGGAAGATTAGTCGACGCAAAGAACGTTGTTAGATCGTAATTAAAAGTAATTTATATACGTATATATATATATATATATATATATATATATATATATATAGTATTTGTGTATCTATCTTTCTTTGTCTATCTCTGAATTTCTTGATATTAATCAATAAACTAATACATTTGTCCTAATTTTACAACGAATGTTCACCTTCACGCGAACTTTGATAAGTACTTCTAACTGAAGTTTGACTTGGTTTTTTCAGAAGTCTTTCCAGTCAAATCGTGGTCTGTGCAAAATTGCTCGAACCGTCTAAAAATTCATCTGATACGATGACGATGTGCACGTAACAATTGCTCCATTAAAATATCTCATAAAATAACACGTTTTACATATTTTGGAAGAAGCCATGTTTTGTAACAGTCTTTTAAATATATACGAATACCTTAGCAAGTTCATAATTTTCATTTCACTTATCTCGCACGTCGTTTGGCTTCTTAGATGATTTCATAACTGTCTTGCGCTTTTACAGAAATGATAAAATCCATTTCGAAAATGACATTCTCGTTGTTGTGGCATTTTCGACTTACTGTCGTTTAAGTAATATTCCGCGAGATTGTATCTGATGGCGGAGCCTTCCATTGGCCATAAGAAAATACGTATATGCAACGGGATTATCATTGTCAAGGAACCGAGCTGATGTAAAAGGTTGAGTCTTATAATAATTGAACATTGTTCTTTTTTCTTCTTTTTAATCCGAGGGAAGAATTATTTATGAGGAATCGGCTGAATTATAAGTGTTTTTTTACTTACAAGGTGGTAATTACAAGGTGGAAAAAGATTTTGCTTTTGTGAATTTTTTGTGCGAGCAAAGATATTTTGGTTTTGGAATGACGTTGATCGTTTTATCGGAGTTGAATTCAGATTGATGTACAAAGTAGGTCGATTGAATAGTTGAAGGTGTTAACCAATTGTATTCGTTATGTATTTATTTTTTATAAATTCTAAGTGGGAGTATAACATTCTTAAGACGAAACGAAAGTACGTTTCATTATGAAATCCTGGGAAGAGCGAAAATGTAATTGTACAAAGTCAATTGGCATAGGTAACAGGATATGCTATGGTTAAATCGATAAAAATTATATATTCATACTGGTCATTTTATAGATTTTAACATAAACTTTGATAAGTTTAATAAACTTGTAATTAAATTTATATTTTTTTTATGCAGTTATTTGACTAGATTATTGGGGTTTATTTTAACTTTTGTCTTAAAATGGTTTTATTGACTTCATTTTCTTCTTTATAAATTAATTATGTATTAAAATATTAATTTACAAATTATCTCGTTAAATATAGTTTAAAAAAATGTTTGCAATCTTATAAAAAAATATGATGGAAATTGTTAAATAACGATTGTACGGTATCGAATAAAAGGTATCATATTTTTTTGTTATTGCATCGTTAAAGCTCTCTAAAGGAGAGGTGAAAAAATCGACTAATTATCGATTAAAAGATTCGTGATTCAAATATTAACACTTTCTCTTTAATACGTAGCGCAAAACTTTTTATATTTTTTACTAGTAGAGATAACTGATATTACTGAAAATAATTATATAACGTGTATTATTAAAGAAAAATTGTGAACGGTTAATTGGAGTATTTAACTTTTATTTTTATTATAGGGCATCATATTATATAATTAGTTTTATTTAAATTTATATTATGCTGAGGAAAATTAAAAATAACACTATGGTCGATAGTAGTTAACGCTAAAAGCTAAAGTCGATAGCAGGAAAAATTAATTCTTTAATTTACGCAATTTAAGTAATTGCTGCAAGGCGATTAAAAAATGTTTGTTCTCCAACCGTTTATCATTTTGATTTTTAATCCTTTATCAGAGGATGGTGACTAATAGTTTGTCAGAGATAGAGATAGACAGTTCTGTTGGATTCAACAATAGGGACAAAGAAAATTCCTTACCTCTACGATAAATGGCAAAACTTGTCCATTGCTTAAAGTTGATCAGGAAATTGTCTTGCACCGAGGAAAACTTCTTAATAGTTGTTACTATATTTTATATAAACTTGGAGATATGTGCGCATTTATAACTACTCTTTATTGATACGAATAATACAGTATTTTAAAAAGAATATTGGTAAAAACCAAGGGAAGGAGCACATTACGTCGGAGTTACCATCTGTACCATAGAGTGGTGGTAAAGTGCGTGTCTGGTAACTTTGAGGTAACACGTTCAATTCCTTGATAACTAAAATTTTTTTTCAAAATTTTCTCTAATATTTCTCTAATATCATTATATTAAAATGAATATTATGATTGCACACCTATCCCTGATATTACAATATAATAATAATAATAATAATAGTACAACTACTTATAATTTTCCCTCAGTTTGGCTTTAAAAATACATATTCAAATACATCAATCCTCGTGCTTAATTTTCGGTTCCTCTCTTTTCTTCCTTTTACGAGATTCGCAAAGGTAAAAGGGGGATTTATAAAAAAAAAGTGAATGGTTTTTACGCTCGGGCGACAAAAAGGATGGGATAGGGACAAAAAGTGAGACATTGTCTCGGTGTAAACAAACTCGACGTTTCTTATAAAGGTCAATTCAAAGCGGTGATTTACAGCTGGATTTGAGATTGGTTCGTGTTAGTGGGATGCTGTAATTGGCAGGTAATAATATTATCGAAAATTTTGTCGGCCTCTAATATTATCTCTTACAAGGCGGGTAATAACGATATATAGCGTGTTGTATCATTTAACACCATTAAACGGATATTTCGCGGAGTCGTGATGGTGCATTTTTCCCGGACAAATGACCGGTGCAGTCGGGGCCGAGTTAAGCATTGATTCCAGTAAAAGGCCTCTCCTTGCGCATTCGCATTACAAATCATTAAGCACTTTTATAGGCTTAACGAGAGAGATGGCTTGTCGCGCGGGCAAATGTCACTAAGTAAGGACATTTATTATGACCCGATATGTTCGACGCTCGATGATTTTCATCTAAATAGTATAGCGGATTCTTTTCATCGCAACAACTAACGGCCAGTTATTATTTTTACGCCGCAAATGTCCGCCACTGTTAAACTTTCAAGGACCGCGCTCGTGAATATGCGCCGAGCCGCGATATTACAAATGTCTCTGATGATTGCCAATAAAGTTCATCGCAATCCCATCGATTAGATGCGTCGAAAGAAGTAGATCCATTAAAAATGATACGATTACCATCGTGATGAGATATCGAATGGTTATTTACTTTTGCCGCGGTGAGAAAGACGACTCGTTAAAGTTTACCGAACTTTCATTAAGCTCCGTGACATAATGGGTCGCTCGCGCGAATGTAAATAAATAAAGGGCTTCGAAAAATGTCGACAACTTTTGGTGGTATTGTATTGAAAGATGTTTGTCCATATCTACATCATCGATGCAAGCAAGAAATTCTTCAGCTTACTGAGAGATCGGTAAAACTTTCTTTCTTTCTTTCTTTCTTTTTTGCAATTCATTTTGGTTTATTTGACAAGATTTTAATTCACATTTATTACTTCTAAAATGAGAATATGATGAACCTTGTTTATTTGTTTTATATGGACAATTAAAAGCCAACAAATTATAATTTATTAAAAACATAAATTAAAACAATTACATTTCATTATTTTTGGAAAAGAAATGTTTTCATTATATTGGTTTTTTTCTTTATTTAATGTTCTCTTATATGTTACTAAATATTGCGTACAAATTTAACATGTAAATTAAATGACACCTAAATATTTTTGCTTACATTTTTAACACTTAACATCTGCATTAGTTTTACATGGATTATCTTTTCTTTATAAAACGCTCAACTTATAACGCGATGCGCCAAGAGTTGATTTATTTATACGATATTTATACCGAGGAAAATGGCTAATAATGAATTACAGTTTATACAAGCAAAAGCGGTGTGCAAAGTAAAATTCATGCTTTCTTTGTGAGCAATATTGTGCGAAAGTGGCAACACTTTTTGAAGCACCGCTCGTATCACGAAGATTCGATATCACTCGCGGCGCTATAACAAATTTCTTGCGCCAGAAAATACAAATTTCCGTCACACAAATATATAAGACAGATTTAGCAATAAATATACCGAAAGTTAATCGTGATACGGAAACGGGAACGTTAAAAAAATGTAACATTTGAATAGTGCGTATTACGATATTGGAATATTAATTAAGATTTTAATTAAGTTTATTGTTGAAAATTACAATGGCATTGCGAGGAGCCAACTTTATCGTTTGTACACTGAGAAAAATATGATAGAATAAAATACGATTTGTGTTAGTAAACCGAATGCATAAGGCACCTGCTCGTGCTTTGTCCTAATATTGTGAGACATTTTACGAACAGTTATAGTACTTTTTTACC
>JABFPN010006749.1:0-11158 GCA_022817305.1 Leptoteleia sp. ZL-2020 | reverse complement strand
AAATATGAAGAAATTACAGTTTTTTTTACAAATCTGCGTTGGGACACGTGTTAACATCAAAATTTTTGTCTAATATTTTGCATACCTCATTTTTTTTAAATTTCAAAGCGACTTTTGATGCGCGTAAAAGAAAATTCGAACATTGCCAAAATAAGGACCACCCTAGTGTACATGTAAATAAAATGTGCAAATAAAAATATCGACAAATATAATATGTTATAATAGTATAGAATGCAACAAGTGGCGCATAGCAGACAGTTGTATTGCGTACAGTATTTGCCATCGTAACTGCGAGGAAATTACTACTTCTCAGGTGGGCAGTGATGAAAAGTAGTACTTTCTGTACGTGCGTTGTGAAGAATGTATGACTAATAATAAGAATATCTATTCAAATAAAGAAGGTAGTGGCGTGTTGCAAAAAAAATTCTGAAAAAAAGTTTGCAAATCTGCTAAAATTTACTTTTAGAAATTACACGGAGAGAAAAGATTAATAAAAATTACTGACATTGTTGGTAAACTGGTCATATACTTACAAGAACTGAAAAATTACTATCCCAAATTAGTAAAAAATGTCAGCTTTCTAAGAATCATTTTCAACAAATTGATACATTTTACTAACTTAAGATAGTAATTTTTAAAGTTTTGCCAATATATAACCAGTTTGCTAAAAATGTCAGTAAATTTTATTAATCTTTTCTCTCCGTGTATAAATGTAATCTGAGAAAATTCTATATTTCAGCAGATCTCAGAGTTTATTTAGTTTTTTTTTTGTTTTTGCTATTTTTAGAAAAGTTTTTAGAGTTTACAGATATTTTTTAGTACATTTTCTCCACAAGGCAAGTTTTTCATTAAATAAAAGGTCAGAGTTAAAGTAAGTCTATTCCTGACCACTTGTGGTAATTTTTTAATTACAGTAAAATCTACTATTTTTAAGAAGTCTGTAAGGACTATGAAATCCTTATGTTTTTATATTACGAAAAAAAAAGTAGCTTCTTACATTTTGCCCGAATGTATTCGTTGTGCAACTCTTGCAGTTCAAAGAGCACATTTTGATCATTTGTCCGTTTTTCATCACTTTGTACGCTTCGTCTAAGCAAAAACTAAGCAGCGCCTCATTTCACTTTTGGCAATAAAAATAAAAGCAGTTATTTTGCCAAAAATAATCAGTGTTTTTCCTATTTTCTTTTTCAATTTTGAAAATTTTGATCTTAGAGTAATTATTAACAACTTGATAAAGAGATGCAAAGAAAGATATTATATAAATTTTTTTAATGTACTAAAAAAGAAATAATTAACAAAAAATTAAATATAAAATTATAAAATAAATCATACAATAAAACGATTAAAGCATAAAAATGACTCTCTTTTTGCTAATTGTTCTTTACATTTTTTTATCCAAGTGAAACAAACGTGGAGGGGTTTTAGTGAATTTTATAAATGCCAAGGTGACCTTTAAGTTGCCTCATAATGAAAAATATCTGTGCTTAAAGTTTGATTTTACGCCCGAAGAAATTTACATTCATTACCTAAATAATAATACAAATTTCTTTGCTATTAAGGCAGTAGTTATTTTGATGTTTAATATTCTTCTAAAAGCTGCACTTTATTCTGCCTCCGGCCATATTCATATTGTACTTTCGGCTGATAATGATAGTTCTATCATGCATGAAATAACGAACGTTATCTATCGCAGATTGACATTGTAAAATATGTTTGCATCATAATAAAATAAATATATTTTAGACTTTGAGAAAATTTATCCTGAAATAATGTGAAACAGAAAATTGTGAATTAAGTTTTAGTTTCGCATAGATTACACCGAGAAGAAAGTTGTATTTAAAATGATCATACCTTCTGGCGTTCGAAGGATATTGTCTACAGTGTCTGCCATTTTACCATACCATTTCAGTAAAAAAATTTTTTTACGTATGATATAGTAAAATTTTATATTCAGTATGGCAATAATGACCATAAATCGTGGAAACTTTACAAGATCATACAAAAATTTTACTATACCATATAAAAAATATTATTATGTTGGTATACCCATGAAAAAAAATTATATATATGGCATATATGCCTGCATATATGTCAAGATATATGCGACATATATGCCACCTATATAAAATTTTTTCATGGATAGTAATTTTTATTACAACTTTTTTCTTAGTGTATAAAAAAGTTCGTCTGGGATTTGTGCAGGGCTGAATAAAATATCCGATACTTTTTATTTTTATTTTGGATTCATAAACGTGTGAAAGGAAATTTATGTCGTGACAAGACGATGGGTAGTATTGCTTCTCGGTATCAATGATTTGTCACTCCATTGTAGTTTCAGTTAATGAGCAGAATCTTTATGAAACTATGGATCAAAATACTTTGGACACGGTAAAATATATAAATAGACATCTGGTTTTATTTTTAACGGCAAGCGAAAATAACGTAAGGAGCAGATAAAGATCATGAAGATTCTATAAAATATGAAGGCAGATCAGATTACTTTCACTGAAATATATTTAGACGTTTTATAGTTTGGAAATAAAATTTTATAGATCCTTTAAATTTTGTACAAATTTAAATTTTCATCAAAAGTAAATTAAATGCGGAAAACCTCAAAATTCAATTCGAAATTCGCACTTTTTGGAAGTTGCATTACAGAGAAAAGTTCTGCTGAATTCGAAATTGCGGTAGCAGCAATCTTAATGCAACAAGATTTACCTTAAAGTTTTTCTTCAATTTATAAGTTGCTGAACTAAAACTTAAAATCCGATAACGAAGAAATGTTATGATCAAATTTCTGCAAGATGGAAGTTTTTTCTAAACAAATATAATTTGAAAACTACATTTTATATGCACCTACATTAAATGTATAAACATTCAAATATTCGTTTGAAAGCTGACAGAAATATTGCTGAAATTCCCAAGTTTAGCAGATTCTTATTTATATCAATCAGAATTATCTGGTTCAACAAAATCTGCAAAGTAGCTCATTCAAAAAGTTCAATTTCGTTCTTTTCAGCTTTTAAAATTTGCAATATTTTCTAATAATTCTCAATATTGCTCAGATATTTTCATTATGACATGAGAAACATTTAAATTAAGAAACAAGAAAAATATCTGTATTATTATACACTGAGAAAAAAAATATGTTAAATTTTCGTATATAAATAGGAAACTGAAACTATATGTAGTGTATAAGAAATTTTCAAATTAAATATATGAAAACTTAGCACATATATTACACTACTTTATATAATTATGTTTCCTTTTCGCATACTTAATGCTAAGCTTTCATACATTTTATTTGAATTTTTCTTATACTTTCCGTATAGTCTCAGTTTCCTAACTATATACGAAAAATTAAAATATTCTTTTTCTCAGTGTAATTATTATTTTTTCATGGGGTAATCTTAAATTATAATATACTTTTATTGTCTTCCAATCATATAATAAGCGATTGGCACGACTTATAAAGGCCCAGTTAGTTACCACACTAAGCGAGGTACTAATGTAAACAAACATTTTGTCTACCTAAATTGCTTTTCTGATATATCTAATTAATATGATGGATTAACATTAAGATTTTACATATTATAATCCTATAATTGATACTATAATAAATGAAAAAGAAAAGCTGGAGATTGACTGCAATTTATTACTTCATATTAATATCAATCACTCAATCGATTATCGAAGATAATTAGTTAATTATTGCAATAAGTAACGTTACCTTCATTTTATTTAAATAATATGAAATATATACACCACCTATGACAACTTAAAACTGACATCCTTTACAATGAAAATGGAATTTATTTAAATATGCAATTTAATTTTCTGGAACTTTGGTTCAATAGAAAAATGTGACATTTCAACAATATATACCGCAATAAAAAGTTACTTTAATTACTGTTATTTATGATTACGCAAAACGAGTAATAAAACATTTAATGCAAATCTGAAACAATTACTTTAATTTCATTTTTATTGAAATCTAATGTAAATTAACGACCCGAGACTTTATTTGTTAGTGCACAATTTTTTAGCATGTTTTTTTTTTTGTTTTTTTTAATTAAAAAGGATATTTTACTTAATTGCGTGTGTTGGATTATTCAACACAGAAAATAATACTTCTGATAATTGCAAGAAGAAAATTTGATTAAAACTATTCTGATTATCATTATCTTGAATTATTATGGAAGTAATACAAAAATAAAGTGGACATAATTAGTACACTTAATTATATTGAGGAAAATAAACAGTTAAATCGCACGATATTCGCTGGAGTCAACTCCTCAGTTCTGACCATTAATAACGTTTATAACGTTTATTATAACAGAGGAGAAAATAGAATATCGACAACGCGATGTACGTTTAAACAGAAAGACTGTTTCATACACAAATTTGCATTGAAATAAACGACGGAAAATATTAACCATTGGTGTATCATTTAGTACACTAATATATTGAAAGAAAGTATAATTTAAAAAATTTGTCTTAAATATACCTCATTAACGTATACAAATTTTATTTTATTATATAGTTATTAAATTTGAATATTTATAACTTAAAGAATTATGGACAGTGTTGTAGCTAACAATGATTACACTGAGGAAAATATGGCAGAAAAAATTGCTGTTAAAACAAATTATATTTTAATCATTTATTGCAAATATTTTAATTATAGTTATTCTTAATGTCATTAACCACTCAAATTATTTAATTGATTATTTCGGTACAGCACATTTAACTGAAATATAAACTAAATTTATGTGTTATTAAATTATTAAATATATAAACAATTTTATATTTTTAATATAATCAATATTTTATAATGGTTTTTAATATGGGTTTTATTAAATATCATTGTCGACTTACAATTCATTATTCATTTAATAAAATCTGAAAATGTTTTACTGATATACTTATTGTATATAAATATAAACAATAAGTAAAGTAATTTTCGTGATGTCTTCATGAAAAGTGAATGAAATGGTTAAAATAATTGACTTTTGTTTGTTACAGAATGGATGCAAACACATCAATAGTTTAACACTTAATCGTATTTTATTTTTCTAGTCACGCGTAAAAAGCATAGAAAATAAATGATTTTATTAATAAAAGATGTATTCGTTTTTACTGGTTCGATTTTAGAATCTAATTTTTTTACTTTAAAAAAATATATAATAATATATATTTTATATCAATTTTATTGATAATAATAAATAATTTTATTAATAATAATTCAAATTCATTACCTTATTAATAATAATTTTATTGAATTAATGAATTATGTCCTATATATTTAAAAATAACTATAATCCTAAAAAATTTGAAAAATCCCAAGGTACTGTGAAATAATTCATTACGATATACTAACTATTATTCATTAATTCAATTAATAAAATTTTTAATATAATTACGATATTAAACTAATAGTGTGTTTTGTAATAATTGAAGTTTTTTAAAATATATAAATTAAAAGTTTATTGTAAATAACTAAAGTTTTTATTAATTACTTAATTGACGTTAGAACCAGTCTAACCAAGTGTTTAATATTTTGAATTAGAATTTCGTAGCTGATTTTTGGTTCTGATTTTCTTTTTTACTAGAAGTGACTTAAATATTCAATTGAAACTAAAATATTAATAATGATTTAAAGGTGTAGATTATGTTAAATGGAAAGCAAAGGCAATAACACGAATTATCATTCATATACAGTTGCGTGATATAATTAATCTCATTTTACATCGTGATATTCCTGAGTGACAATTTTTCTCAGGTGGTTTACCCTGTGTTATTGGTTGGAATTGTATTATTAAATCAATAGCAATGTATCGAATAAGAAAAATTTTCGAAATAATCATAGTTTAATAGTTTCTATTTTTTTTAATACTCTTGTGAATAGTATAATTTATATGATGATATTATATTATACAATAATGGTATTTTTATTGGGTGGTATTGGAAATATATTAGTATTTGCTACTATATTCCTTAGAATGTGATATAATAACACATTTACATATTAAAAAAATATTAGAAGATAACGTCCTTACCAAGGAATTGAACTCGTTACCTCGCAGTCACCAGTCACATACTTTATCATTAGCTTAAAAAAATATTAATTGTTAATAAAAAGTTTACTAATTTGGCATTATACTTACAGATTAAAAATTGTTACATTCGTTTATTAAAGATAGCCTTTTTATGTATTTTCCAACAATTAAACTATCTATTTATTAAATTTATTAACTGGTTTATGAACGACATAGATAACAGGTTAGCGACATCTAAATAAAAATTATTACATGGAGAGAAAAGATTAATAAAAATTACTGATATTGACAATAAATTGGTCATAAACTTGAGGTACTTGACAAATTACTATCCCAAGTTAGTAATAATTATTAGCCCTTTTATTATTTTTATTGACAAATTGACACGTTTTACTAACTTAAGATAGTAATTTTCCAATTTTTTCAAGTGTATGACCAGTTTACTAACAATGTCAGTAATTATTATTAATCTTTTTTCTCTGTGTATACCTTCTAAGATTGCAGGAATTGGGTCTATGATGTTTATACAATTACTATACCAACATAATATTTTTTATACACTGAGAAAAAAAATATGTTAAATTTTCGTATATAAATAGGAAACTGAAACTATATGTAGTGTATAAGAAATTTTCAAATTAAATATACGAAAACTTAGCACATATATTACACGACTTTATATAATTATGTTTCCTTTTCGCATACTTAATGCTAAGCTTTCATACATTTTATTTGAAAATTTCTTATACTTTCCGTATAGTCTCAGTTTCCTAACTATATACGAAAAATTAATATATTCTTTTTCTCAGTGTATGGTACAGTAAAATTGGTTACTTAATTTTATAAAGTTGCCAGGATATATAGTAATTATTACCATACTAAATGGCATGGTAAAGTAGCAGACACTCTAGACAATATTCTTCCAACGCCAGAAGGTATGGTATTTTTAAGTGCACCTTTTGTCTCAGTGTAGAATTCAGTCGATTAAAATCTGTAATCCCTGGTTTCCAATTTTCAACATTCTTTTCTCTTCGTATATCGGTCTCTCTTAAACTCTAGCATAAGTGTGAGAGGGGCGTAGTCTAAATGTTTCCAGTCACGGATACTTGTAAAATAAAACCCATATCGCTAAGTGGCGACGTAGAGTGGTGGTAAAGAGCGTGACTGGTGACTCCGAGCTAACGAGTTCTACTCCCTGGCGCAGAACTTAAATATTATATTTTATTACAAGGAATACTCTAAGTGCACGCGTGTTATCCCCCGAGTTATTATCAAATATAGTAGCAAATATTAATAATAAATGAAATAGTATTTTCCTCTCAGTGTACCGGAGAGCACTTCTTATTTTTTTTTTTTTTTTTTTTTGGTTTTGCCGTAACAATACCTTTGTGCGCGGTAACTTTTTTTTTGTGACGACTAGTCGAGTGCGTCGGGTAAGTTGAATTATAAATTATAACGATGGCTCGACAATTATTCGTTATTCGGGGTGACACTCACGATTACCCTTATCAGATCCACCCCCCCCTCCCCTATCAGTACGTGCAACATTCACATCTAACTGCGCCAGCTCGCTAAAGCTTTCCTGAAAGACCTACCGTGCCACCCGGAATCTCTCGTTCATTTACAACCACCTGCTCGAAGTGGAAACATCGCTTGACTCTTTGCTCGTACTCTCCGTCCTTTTGCGAAATTTGATTGACCGACGAGGCGACGGCGACATTCGTGACTGAATTTCAACATCAACCCCACGACAAGGCACATCGAATTATCGACCCACTATCGGTACATTATGACGAAGATCGCTACAACTTCAAACCGCGCGACTTCTTCCACCCTCCTCCTCGCTTTTCTTCTAATTCTCTTGATCTTCAGCGTTCGTGTGTCAGCCAAACGTGAGTTCTTTTTTTTTTTTTACTCTTATGCAATTAACCATTACATTTATCCATGCGTACTTTTTGCTCTTTTTTGGATTTAAAAATGTTTTTACATTAATTTTGTTGATATTTGTGTTTTTTTATTTTATCTGATTTTTATTTTTTGTTTTATAATTGTTTTTCTAACCCGGTAAACGAGAAATTATTAAAGATTATTCAAGTGCACTTTGTTGAAAATTATTAAAATTTATAGAACATTTTAGAAATCTTCTAATAGAAATATTTATATAATTTTGTTATAAAATACAAATATTTTTTAAATATTCAAATGTCCGCATGATTATATTTTTGTAATATTTTATAAAATAATAATAATAATAATAAATATTTTGTAATATTTCACATAATATAGTGCAATATGATTGTACATTATATAAATATTTTGAAATATATATGGAATATAAGATAAATATTATACGCTAGACATTTTAATATTTATAAAATATTTACGAAAAATATTTTATAAATATTTCTTGCTATTAGGGATGATACACTTTACAAAGTTTCAACAATAAATTATTAAGAATTTTTTTCTTCGCATCACATCACAAAAAAAAATGTGACATTGATGAGAAAGTTTTAATACAGATTTGTGTAGTTCAATAATTTTTAATAATATCTCGTTTAATGGGATTGTAAATGATTTGCAGGCGAATTTCTTTTTTTATGTTAAAATGTTAAGGAAGTTTAAGAAAAGTTTATTAATTTAGAAAAAAATAAACTTTATTTGTATTTAATGCATTGATAAATTAAAGCCCAAAAAGCAATTTCATTTAATTGAAACTTTTTTTTTGACAGTTACCATTGTTATGCGTCAAGAAAGTTAAGATTAACCAATTTATTGCTTCCTTTCTGCCGTGTTCGTTTAGCGCAATTACTTACCAAATAATATTTCGAGGGTATAACGAAAGTTGATAATGAATTCTTATATATATCTTTATAACTGAACGTACTGCAAGGTAGAAAACATTTTTCTTTTCTTAACAATTTATAAAATTTATTTATTTACTTGAAATAAATTATTATGATTATATAAATTATCGACTAAATATCTATTAATCATAAATTGTCTCAATACTAACTTTTTTCTATAATTTTTGGATTAACAAAAAAATTTAACTGAGCAACGAAAATTTTGCATATTAAATTAATAAAAATTATATTTTATATTAGTAACAAAATGAATGGAATAAAATGAGCAACTATTTTTATTGTTTATTATAACTGAAAATTACTTGTTTTGTTATATTTTAATCTTGTAGATTTAATGTAATATAATTATGAACCGTTAGTTGCATGTAGATAATTAAATTCATAAGGAAGTAATATTTATAGGGCACATTATTTTCCCAATTTTATTAGCGATATCAACCTGTTGATTTCAAGTGTAAAAACGAACATAATTCGATTTCGTGTGGAATCAGATTTCCAAACACATTAACGTTATTAAATTATTTCAAGTTCTAATAATTTCATAGTTAATTTTATGTACACAAGTATTATTAAATGTTACATTTGTCTTTTTGTCGTAGCGTTTGCAAAGTACAACTGGATAAATTTATAAATTCTTTTTTATATTCATTTGTTTTATAAATAAGTTGTTAGATTGTATAGTATAATAATGCAGAAATTTTTTATTTATTTATTTTTGTTAATGGCGATTTGATATGTGGTTTCCTTTTAATTTAATATATGTTTTTTAATCGATTTAATATATTCATTCGACCATGTTATAAATGGAAAAAACACAAAAGAGTATCCTTCCTATTGTTGTTTTCAAGATATGATTTTTGTTGATTGGATGTGATTTCATTAATTGTAACAGATTTAACTCTGTCATATAAGCACTATAAAAAAAATAATTTCATTTATAATAATGAAGAGTAGAAATAAGTCGATACATGAAAATGATAGATTCTTCGATTATAGAAGAACATATTTTTTATGGGGGGGGGGGTATTTATATGAGATAAGAGCATTTATTTCAAAAAGCTTTTATTTTTTAATTGAAATGTCATGAAAGTTGGTTTAATCAAAGTAACGTGGGGAAAATAGAAGATTTAATTATTAAATTAATTGCATTAATAATGTCACTCGCACAATATATTACGAAAGATATTATATTGAATAAATATTAAAGAATAAATTAAAAGTGATGTCAAATGTACTTTTATATAAACTTTCTTTCTTTATTTTAGTTAATTATATTGTTCTTATTAAATTATATTCAATTTCACCGAAGAAAATCGTTTGATTTATAATTTTTCCCGGCGAAGTTTATGCAAATTTGTTAGAAACATATTTTCAAGAACAGACCGAAGTATAAAGTGGCTCAAAAGTCTGAAAATTGAAAATTTGGAATTTAAATAGAAAAATATGGAATAATTGAGTTTGACTATTATTTATTGTAACCCATTAAAATTAACTCATTTATTTTTCTGCGCCTGCATTAAAAAAATAGTTATATTTACGTTTTAAATATATTAAATAGTTATATATATATATCACTATAATCCGTCGTTAAAAAGGTATTCCCTATGTGTCTGCAATCCTACCATACCATTACAATAAAACGACATAGTAAAATTTAATATTTAGTACGGTAATAAGAACCATAATTACAAGAAAATTTACAATACTTGTACAAGAAATTTTACTATGCCATACAAAAAATGTCATAGACGATATCTTTCCAATGTCAAAGTATAGTAATTTTTAATATAACTTTTTCCTTGGTATGCTAACATAATTTTCAACATACTCCTATAAACAAAATTGTACATTTTTACTATTTTAAAATATATTTTGTGATTCAACGGAGGTATGCTTGTTTGATTATTTATCAAGTACTAATGATGCATGAACAATGATTTATAAATTAAAAAATAACCACACTTAAAATCCGAATCAAATTCCAATGAAATTGACACAAAAGAATTGATTAAAAAAATTTAGCATTAATCGTGAAACGTATAATCTAGTTTATTATGATCTTACACTGAGAGAAATATATGAGTATATTTTACTAGGTGTTTTCGTAAAGTTGTGATATATTATCTTTCTTTTAAATAAATACTAATATTATTTCATATATTACGAATTTTTTATTATTAATTACCAAGACGAAATATATGAATTCGTAATATATGAAATAATATTAGTATT
>JABFPN010006748.1:0-11158 GCA_022817305.1 Leptoteleia sp. ZL-2020 | reverse complement strand
AAGTTTCTCCAAACAGTCCACAAATGTCTGCAAAAATGTCTGCAAAAGTCAGCAGTCTCAATTTTGATATCTTCTCAGACAGTTGTACACTTTTTCAGACACCGCAAAAATTTTCTAAATAACTGAAGAATGTTCGCATATATGCGAAAATTCGCATATATTTAGAAAATTCTTGCGGTGTCTAAAAAAGTCTGCAACTGTTTGAGAAGATATCAAAATTGAGACTGCTGACTTTTGCAGACATTTTTGCAGACATTTGTGGACTGTTTGGAGAAACTTTTTCAGACATTTTCGGACTTGATTGCAGACTTTTGCGGACTTTTGCAGACAATAAATTTCCACAAGGGTTATTAAACAGTTTACTAAAATTTAATAAACAGATTGTTAAATTATATGAAACTGCATAGAATTACTGTTTTTAATAAACTAATTTATCTAATTTTAATCAACTAGCTTTCCATATAATGATATTATGAGAAAAAAATATCAATTTTTAATAAAAAGTTGACTAGTTTGGCATTATACTTACAGACTATCATTATATGGCAAACTAAATTATGAAAATTTATTAAATCAGTTTGTTAAAATTTGTAATTACATGTAGTTTCGTACACGGCGAAACAGTTATTACACTGAGAGAAATTTGCTTAGTACGGCCAACTAAAAACTTTAAGTTATTGTCAAATAAGTTGGACTAAATAAATTTATAGTTGGACAAATCAAAAACTATAGTTGTGAGAACTAATTCAACCACAACTTACTTTTTTAGTTCGTTTTTTCGACAACTCGTAAAATATAGTTCGTATAACTAATATTTCTTACTTGTGTTAGTTGATGTCATTTCGTTCAAGATTGTCGGTATTCAATGTAATGTCTGCAAACAAACAGCCTAGAGTGACTTTTTTCGATTCTCATAGATTGTTTTCACGGATTAATTAATAAATACAAGTATTTATTTAATGGTTCCGTAAATGTTGTAAGAAAATATATACACTGAGAGAAAAAATAGTCGTGGTAACTAGCAAGGTTAGTCAATTTGCAATCCAACTGTTCTTTAAAGTTGTGATGACTAGTTTTCCAGTATTTGCAACTAGTTTTTACGGTTAATACAACTATTTTCTAAAGAACTGTTATTAGTTAGTTACAGCAACTATCATGTTTTCTCTCAGTGTACATTGTCATTTGAAAGTACTGAATGTTTTTGGTTAAATTGTGACATCTAAACAATAAGAACAGCAATATTCACAAGGTCATCTTAACACATGATTTTTTTCTTAACAAAAATTTAAAACAGTGATACATTAATTGACAACGTGATTTTCATTTAATATATGTATTGAACTTTATACAAATATTATAATTGTCAAATTTCTAGCGAGCGAGCGAACAGCTGACGATTGCCGAGGAATCTTCACAGTACATGTGCGCAGTGGTATACGGCGCACAATTTTAACAAACTGTTGAATAATTTTAATAACTAATATTTTGACAATTTTTTTGAAATAATATATAAATATTTCTTATTGTTAAATATTAATAAACTGTACACGATTTTTATCAAACTACATAATTACTTTTATTTAGGCTTAATTAAATAAAAATAAAATTTTAAAAAGATCACGAAACTAAGGCCTTTGTCACTGCTTTATCACTCAGTTTGTTAATTTTACGCGAACTATTAATAAAAATTAAATAAACTTTTTTCGCTGTATACAATTTAACAATTTGTTTATTAAATTTTAGTAAACTACTTGATAATTGATTTATTAACGACATAGGCAATAGATTAGAGACCCTGAAAATATAAAATAAAATGTTTGGCAAAAATTAGAAGTCAGTTTATTAAAATTTATATTCCCTGGTTTCTTAATCTGTAATATTCTTTTCTCTCCGTGTATATATATTAATAATAAAGAGCATTTTATATTTTCTTTGTTACACCAAGATAAATTTCATAATAAAAAAAATGTACCAATAATGAAACAAATTTTATTAAAGTTAAATAAAAGGGTTGCACAAATTAACACTAGAACTCCCGAGGTAGCTAATTTGACACTTCGGCGGTATCAAAACATGTATAATAACATTTGGAAGTCGGGGAATTGTCACCTTGCAGACGATTTTAATAATCCTCGGAGTGCGTCGGGATTCATTTGGGAGTGCACATTTTCTCCCATAACTCGCAAAATATCAGCTTTAGAGATATGCTCCAAAGGACGAAAATTGCTTGTAACGATGTTATCCGGGGATGGTGAAACAGATAATATAAAAGATAAAATTTGAAAGACAGTTCTTCTTTGACGTTATAAGAAAGGCAGTTATCAAGACGAGCCTAGGAACTGCACCATAGCAATCAAATATGTTACTGCATTTAGCGCAACTGCATTCTTATAGTTGATGCCAAATCCAACTATAAAATAGAGTTTCGGTGGAAATAGATCTGATTATTACAGTTGACATTTGTTGCAACTGTATTTACAGTCATTACAACTAAATATGTCACAACTCTACAAATTCAGTTCTGAGAATTTTGCAAATTTCTCTCAGTGTATGAACGGTTGTTTCTAGAAAGCAGGAGCAAAGATCAATTATCCGCCCGCTGTTGTTTGCCCGCTGACACTTTGCGCCCGCAACAGAGGCACGAAAAAGATCACTTTTCATACATTATGAACAAAAAAATAGTGTGTGTATCGCGAGCGGAATGGGGATATTTCACACTCGTGTGTTGGCAACAGTCGCTTCGCTCGTACACGAGCGAAGCGACTGTTGCCAACACACTCATGCGAAATATCGCCCATTCCGCTCTTGATACACAAATAACTAATGTACTTTTATAATCAGTTGATACTTGTCAGTACTTATATCTTTTCAACGTTAGTAAACATACAATATCTTTTCTCATTGTGAGATATTGAGAAACTTGGCAATTAAAATGATTAATCTCTGAGGAAATATGAGAATTATAAGATGGGTACGATTTTAACATTTTTATTCTTTTAATAATTTCAAATTCACGGTCTTGACAAACAGTATTCTTTGATTTAACTGGGAATACAAAATTCCTCCAATTCTCATTTCTCCGAAACTTCCTCTGTTTCCCATTTATCCAAAGTCTCATTTCATAAATGCCGTTGACATTTCTCAACGAACATTACTTTAACTTTCATCCACTTCAATTCCCGTTTTATTCCCTCTGTTCAATATCTTCTAAGGTAATATTTCCCATCCCAAGTAGAAAATTGATCGGGCGTGCCCTATCAGTGATTTAGCCCTGATCAAGTTTTGACATACAAGAGAAATCCTACTTAGTCCCTGGTAAAGTCTTGATAGAGGAAGACTGATGAGGCATTGGCACGCATGTAACGTATGGTTGTTATTTGGCCCTCATCAGGTAACCCCTTGATCGATTTTGTTATGATAACCGAATCAGGCACATATTTGATTTTTTCTGGGTAACCATCACGGGAAATCTGTGGCTATATTTCGGTTTTCTGACTAGGCCCCGATTTGGTATTTATATCGAAACAATAACAAAAAAATTCTGTTTTAATCCGATATCCTCATCAGGCCCCGATTAGATAATTGTAGGAGAACCATAACTTCCCAGGTAGAAATGAAATCGGGCATGCCCTATCACCTATAGGGTCCCAACGAGGACTATAGGAGGAAAAAAAGTAAAATATCTCGTTACATTAAATACTTCTGTATTTTATTTGCATGAACTTTAATTTAATGGTTATTTTTTAAAAAATGTAAATTATAAAATTAAAAAAATATTAATTTATACACTTTTTAATATATATAAATACACAAAAATGCAGTAGAATTTATAAATTTTAATTTTAAATCGGATGAATTTTTGTTCATAAACAAATAATCAAATTAATCTTTTTTGAAATAAAAAATTAAAAATTCTACTTTATTTATACATATATATATATTTCGAAATATTTTCTTATATTTTTATATATAAAACGATATATTTTCTTTTCTAGTATATATTCATTCTTATCGGTAATAATATTAAATATTTTATTTTAACGGCATAAAAATATAAATTTGAGATTATCATATGTACTTCCGAAAATTGTATTCAATAATGTAATATTTTAAATATAAAAATTATAAAATAATTGTATGATTGCCTTATCTATTCCGAACCACTGAGTGCCATATCAAGGACATATCTCATTCTGCTTGTACCAGATGATATTTGTCTTTGTATTGGTAGAATAACCTAATCAGGCCCTGATTAGGATTCCATATTTACTATTTAGGTATCCTACACCGAGAAAAATAAATAGCATATTTAGCAATAAATCCTGGAATACTGAACCTATACGTTCTTTGTATGTGTATCACTTATAATTTTTGGGAATTTTTCTATACACATTGTATAGTATTCTATGTTTATAGAACTGTATGCATTACATATACTTAGTTTTTCCATAAATTATTACAGTTACACCTACAGAGTACATATAGGTTCAATACCCCAGAATTTATTGATAAATATACTATTTCATTTTTCTCAGTGTAATGAGGGTCACATATTAATGGATATTTTTATATATAAACTTATCAGGCCCTGATTAGAAATCCGTATTAGCTGGTCTGGTTTCCTCGATCAGGGCCAAATCGTAGCCATGCGTTACATCCATGTAGGGCCCTTACATGATTATCTCATCAGGCCCAAATCAATTATTACGGATGCCGTATTAGGGCCATCTGTCAGCCCAATTGCAATTTCTACTTGGGATTTTTCACATTTTCCAATTATTTGTTCATGCATATAATCGTAATCACCCGCACTTTTTCTGCCGAACGTAATTACAATAATCCATCATTAATCACATTTTCCAACGGAAATATTGAAAAAGCACCGAATAATTGATGAAATAACAACATCATTTATGATTGACTGTGTGAAATGCGCGGCAAAATGACGGTAACAAAACGACATCCGTGTCAGGTGGTTTCCATCTCTTAAGGTGATGCTGTAAGTCTACTGCCGCGGAGTTAGTGTTTTTGTAATTATTATTTTGAAAATATTCATGAAATGCTTGACAATAGATTCAGACCATTTTTGAGATATGGGAGAACCTAATTCAAATACAAAACCAAAAACAGATTTAAACAAATTTATTGAACGCGTTTTTTAACACCTCAAAACGTAATGTAAAATAATCTCCCAAATTGAGAAAATGGTCTAAAAAAATTACATTAATTTTTTAATAATTTTTTTTTTATAAAACGAAGATTTCCCTAATCTAGTAATTAACGCTTACGACATCGCGTTAAGGTGATGTTCAAGGTTTGCTGTCACGGAGTTAGTGTCTTTTTAATTTAAAATAATGTAATAATTATTTTGTAAAATAATGAGTAGAAAGCCATTCTTTAGTACCGGGAGAATATTAATGCCTATATAAACATAATTATTGAAAAAGGCTGAAGAAGCGCCACCTATGCTTGGAGCATCACCTTAATGCAGCAAACGCGCTATTCTAAACCGTCGGCAAATAACAATACGTCTAACTCTTCTATCGGATGCTTGATTGGCGGGCAAAAAAATGTTGAATTCCCATCGCGGCGGACGTAGCCGCTCGCGGTTACGGATTCAAATGTTGAACAAAGAGACCTTTTTCTTGCATTTTCCCCACGATGTTAGTCCTTATTAACGCGAACATGTCACATGCGATTAACGCGATACGCGATAGAGGAGGGGGTGGGGGTCGAAGCGAAGCGCCGTTGAGGAGGATGGGAGAGGGGTAAAAAAGGATGAAGAGGACGAAGGTAAAGGAGAAGGAGAGGGAGAGGAAGACGAAGAAGAAGAAGAGGAGGAGGAGGAGGAGGAGGAGGAGGAGGAGGAGGAGGAGGAAGAGGTGGGAGGAGAGGGGTCCGAGGGTGAATGGAACAAGAAGTTGAGGTCGGGGTCCCTCGTGCGCGCGTAGAGCAAGAGAGTGCGAGGGGGCCGCGGGGGTCGTGGGGGCCGCGGGGCCGAGGAGGGTCGAGGGGTGGTCAGGGGCGTGGGGCGAGGGAATGCACGCTCTCCGGCCTGGTATTGGGCACTGCGCGCACACAATTACGTGTGCCAAGAAGAGGCCGTATCTCAGCGCTCGGAGCCGCTCGGAGCCGCTTAATTGACACTCTGCGCGTTCCTAACACGCTGCGACCCCCCTGCAACCTGGTTCCGCGCGCGGAATCACGGATCTCCATCTGTCACCGGCGCCGCCACCGCCAAGATTTCTCGCGCTGGCCGCCGCACGGCGCACTCCTTAACTCTTTTGCCCCTTAACTTGTCCGGTGGAAATGGAAAGGTTGACTGGTTGACGCGCTTCGTAAAGACTTGGCTGCCCGTCGGGGTCGCAGCCGTTGCTGCGGCCGCTGCCTATCAGCAGCAACTTGTCCGTCTTAACCTATTGGCAGCTTTAAGGGAATTAAGGGCCGCGGAGCGGGGCCCTCGCCACGGCGGGACTTTTAATCTGCCGCGGGGACAAAAAATCAACCGCGCAATTTATGTCCCGGGCATTGTCCTGTCACCATTATAAATTCCCCCGCCACTTTTTGCCGCGCCGCCCTGTCAACCAATACCGCTGCGTTTAATTTTCGTCGGCCAACCGAGCGCCAACGATTCCAACGGGCTAATTCGCCAAATCGTAGGTCGCGCGTCCCGCAAAACAATGCCCATTTGAGGGTTTCCTCAATGAGCCCACCGGAACGGCACTTTTGAAGGAACGTTCAAAGGTCAATGCGATTACTTTTGAGAGGTGTTACGCAAGCGTCATTGTAATATCTGCGTGCCGAGGAAAATGATGTTTTAACAAAAAGGTTGGTAACGCGTGTTTTCCTAAGCCCACCCTCGTGATCTCGCGATGAAAATCGGATCTTGCGGTAAATGATACAATTTCATAAATTGTAGTACATATATGCTTAAATTGTATCATACACTGAGAGAAGAAAATATCAATTTTTAATAAAAAGTTTACTACCCAGGTAGAAATGAAATCGGGCATGCCCTGTCACATGTAGGGCCCCAATGGGGCTGAAACGTGGAATATCTGAACAACGGTTTCCTGATTTGAGCCCCATAAGGGACTGGCCAGGTACACTGCATTTGAACACGTAATATGGCGTCCAAAGCTGACCCAAGGAAGGTTACCTAATTGGGCACCGGTACAGAACGTAACGCTCGGCATCGGTCAGGCACCCATCAGGTTTCCATTTTTGATTAGTACAAAAAATGGCTACCGATCAGGGCCTTATCAGATATTCCAAATTTAGCCATAATGGAATAAATGTAGAAACCATTTCAGGACCAAATCAGGATAACAGAGTTAAAGCCATTTATGATGGAAATGGGCTCGGATTAGTTCGATCTTACGAGCGTCGCAATAGCCTAATGGTCAAGGTGTTAGGACATTTCAATAGTTGCGGTGTTCGATTCTCAATGACGGCGAATTTTTCTAAGCAAAATTTATTAGGCGATTAAAAATGGACACGTTCTGTGAATGCCAATTATTAAAATATAAAGAAAATTCTTACTTTACCAACAATGTCAGTAATTTGTATTAATCTTTCCTCTCTGTCTGGATAACAAATAAGGTCCCTCTTGGGCCCAGATTTGGTTCCAATTTGGATCCTCATTGGGCCCTTATACATACCAAGCGTTACGAACTGATGCGGCGCCCTATTTGGAGACCAAATCGGTGCCTGGTTTAGAAACGTGGAAAACGAATCAGAGCCACATCTAGTTCCATGCTGAATTTCTACTTGGGTAATTTGGCATTATACTTACAGAATATCATTACATGTAAAACTAAACGATTATAATTTGTTAAATTAGTTCATTAAAAATAGTAATGCCATGTAGTTTCATATAATTTAACAATCTCTTTATTAAATTTTAGTAAACTGTTTAATAATTGGTTTCTGAACGACATAGGCAATTGGTTAGCGACACCGATAAATAGCAACATCTAACGGACAAAACATAAAATAAAATGTTTGTCAAAAATTAGAATTCATTTTATTAAAATTTGTAATCCCTAGTTTCTTAATTTTTAATATTCTTTTCTCTCCGTTTATAAGATACATATACCATTTTCAATATTCTATCAATTTTCATGTTGTAATTAAATATTATACATTTAAATAAATTACTTATGCGTTTATTCTGATTAGAATAATTTAACATCATTTTTAACTTGTTAAATATTTATTAGAGTTGCTGAATAAGCAAATTAGCATCCAAATTTTGACATTTTTGTTTCACAAATTATGCATATTTAAGCGTCAAATATTCAAAAAAAAGATAAAAAAAGAGATTGAAAACTTTAATCAAAGAAGCAGGGACTTAAGGGTTGAAGTACTAAACAAAACAAACTTTGACATAAACTATTACAAAGTGAACTACACTCTTAAAAAAATCATTTCAAATTCAAAGGAATCGTTTCAAAATAAAATGATATTCTGGTTAAAATAACGAGAAGAGTATTTCCTTTGAAAATAAGAGGAATTTCTTGTTACGACTGTATATTTAGGCATCCTCTGAAAATTAGAGGAATATCATTTGTAGTTCATATGAATTCCGAGTAAAATAAAAGTAAGTTGTTTCTCTTCCTTAAATTTTGTTATTAAAGCAATGTGACAGGTGACAACGTAACCTATATATAACCGATATCGCACGTACGATTTCCATATCTTATTCTTAAATTAAGAGGACTTCTTGTAAATTTGAAATGATATGTTTTAGAGTATAAAGGAATTACCTTTCGTTATAAAAAGGCATTCTTTTATCTTAAAATTATGTATTTAATTAAAATAAAAGGAATACTTTAATAATCAGCTTACTCTTTTTATTTTAAAATGAAATATCATTAGAGGAATTTAATTTTATTTTGAGCAGAACATTTTTAAGAGCGTAGTGATATAAACACTTGAGTATTCACATGACGCACAACTCTGAAGAGGTCCAAGTAAATTGGACGAATCGTCAGTTGTAAATAAATAATGTGATATGCAATAAAAATGATCCAAGCAACTGCAAGTCTCAAAAAATTTATATTCCTCACGGTCACGATTATCCACATATATTTGGATACAATTTAAGTGATAAAATTTTGTTTTTTATATATACAATACAATATAATATATAAGATACAATAAATATAAAATTGATACTTATATGATATTATACTTCCTGTATAATATTATGTTGTATATTTTTGTTGTATGTTGTATATATTTATGTTGTATTTTTTTTATTATGTTATTATTAATATATATATATATATATATATATATTAGTATGTATGTTGTATATAATATGAATAATGTTGTATAAGGGATAGAATCCCTTGACTCGTTGAAAGTCATTTATTTTATATTCGTGTAGTATAAATAATGTTAAACTGAATTATTCAAATTTAATTTTAACTGGGTTGAAGATACGTGAGAATCAATGAAGTGTAACTTAATTATTGATATTTATTTTTGTTGTATTTTTTACAGTTAAAAGTGAAGAAAAATAATCATTTTATTTTTTTGAAATTTTTTACTTCACTTTTTTTCTTCTTAATTTTTTCTTACGACCGTATTTTTTGTCAACAGACCAATTTATTCAAAATTAAATTTTGAAATAAAAACTCAAATTTTGTTTTTGATTGACGTTTCGACTTTTTATTTAAGTCCTTATCAAAATCTACAACAATAAATTTTACAAAAAGGAAAATAAATTAAGATCAATTAATTTTCGTTGTATGGAAATTATTTAGTAACCATTGATCACTAACCTCACGAGTTTTTGTAAATTATTGATTGTCATATTTCTCGTTTTTAACTACTTCTTGCGATTAGTCATATTATTCTCTCTCAATAATTTAACTGTGACTGTTTGTGATTTGTCTGTGTTGTTAAATTTTGGTCTATTGTATACAAAATTCTTATTTATTTTTATTTTTATTTTGGCTATAACTTTTCATCGTTTCAGAATTTTGTCATATATCTTGTTCAGATTATCCGTGTCTTTTTGCATATTTAGTGTATTCTGGTTGGTTTTAATATGTAACATTTCAGATATATTTCTTTTGTAGTAATGATTTTCAAAATCTAATATTTTAACTTTGTCCCAATTCATTTCGTGATTATTGTGTATGACATGTTTGGAAATAACATTATGTTTATCTGGGGGTAATTTGAAATTTTGTTCGTGTTCTTTAATTCTTGTTTTTAGGTTCCTTTTTGTTTGTCCTATGTAACATTTGTTGCAATCCTTACATTCTATTTCATATATCACGTTTTGGTTTTGTTCTGTTAAGAGTTGGTCTTTATTCTTTTTAATAACACCGATTTTGTTATCTATTGTATTTATAATTTTCATCTTGAATTTCCCAATTTTGTTTTTAATTTTGCTATTTAATTTTTGTATGTATGGTATGGTTATGAAGTTTTCATCTTTATGTTTATCTTTTGGTGGTATATTAGTTAAATTGTCTAGATCTTTATTTTTTTCTTTGTTCTTGTGTAATAATAGGGCTATGCATTGTTTGATAAATTTTTCACATCATTGGAAGTAATTTTGGTCCTTTGGAGCATATCTCTAAAGTTGATATTTTGCAAGTTATAGGAGAAAATGTGCACTCCAAAATCAACCCCGACACACTACGAATGACTATATAATCGTCTATAGGCAGAAAATCCCCGCACTACTAAATGATGTAAAACATGTCTCCTGTGTACTTTTTTGCGCTGAATACTAATCCGCAAAAATTATATTGATGGAACCCACCCCTTTAATAGTTATGGGCCAAAAATAGGTTAAAATAGGGGTTTTTGCAAATTACTTGGGAGTGCGCTCCTTCAGCATGCAATACGCCATGAAATCTATTACCGCCGGCATTAGGTTCCGAGCTCCAATTTTTGCGGAATATCAACTTTAGAGATATGCTCCAAAGGACCAAAATTACTTCCAATGATGTCCTCGACCTGTGTTGTTAGTTTCGTTAGATTTTAATAAAATAAAAATCGGTGGTCATAATCCTTAAAAGTTGAAAAAAATGGGTAAATCAATTTTTTTAAAATCTAACTAAACTAACGATACAGGTCCAGGACATCGTTAGAAGTACTTTTCGTCCTTTGGAGCATATCTCTAAAATTGATA
>JABFPN010006747.1:0-11159 GCA_022817305.1 Leptoteleia sp. ZL-2020 | reverse complement strand
TTCATAGCGTATAAGGCATTGGTTACACAAGCCTTACTGATGAGTTTCAGTGTAACCAAGAAACGAAACGCTATCTAATATTTACATCTTATATACGTTATTATTAATTTTAATTTTTATTTTGATTATTATAATTATTATTTAAGTGTAGAGGCAATAAACAAGATTGCACACACTTAGCATTCCATCTTGCTTTTGACACTTGACTAAAATTTCGGACGTGAAGAGTAATAAGTTTAGAAATAGAAATATTAAGTGTCCTAAAAATTCCTTGATAAAAAGTTAATTATTATACATGAGAAATACGGTTATCATAATGAAATTTGGCATATTTGAGAAATATTTGGTTGTTATAACTATATACTTTAATTTCACACTTTTTATGTGTACACTTATATGTTATATTTTTAATATGCAGTTTACCATTTTTAACTGCAATTAAATCTTACGTATAGTTTTAATTCTTGTAAAAATTAATATTAGTTTTCTTTTAGTCAATTTTAATTAAAAAATTATGACTATTTGATGTTCAACAAGTAATTCATTATGATATCCGATATTTTTTTAAAAGGGCAACAAACAATAAAGTACGACACAGGTTTTTATCCAACAGCCATATATTTATTTATAATTTTAAGAAACAAATGCTAATTGAGCATTACCTATTCAATAATCATAATGATAATAAATGCGTAACAATTTACTATGTACGAAGTATAAGGATAATTAACATTTAATTTATACTCGTTTAAATACGACCATGCTTGTACAAGTATGTGTGTACGGTATAGCAGTACTTATTGTTTATTATTTGTAACTGGGAGGGAGAGGGCAGGGGAGTTCTCTTAAAGTTGTTCAGGACCGTATGAATTAAATATTGTTTGTTGGCGACGCGTCGCTTCTTTCGAAATTTCTCTCCTCAACATTTCATCTCTCTGTCGTCAATTGTACGCAATATTTACAGAATACAATGCTCAAAAATTGTAAGCACGAAATGCGCCTCTCTACTTTGTCCAAAGTAAAAGAATAATAAAAAACAAAAAAAAAACTTCCGCATTGAAATAGGGAGCAGTCATTATTTTTCAGTAATTATTGCTTAAGAAGTTACTATTACAAGATGCAATTTGTAACGGAGAAAATTTACGCTTATTAAAACTGTCTTCTGCAATTTAAATAACATGAGAATTATTAAATACCCCAACGGACATGATAGATTAAAAATAGATATTTGATAGATTTTATAACAAGAATAAGTGGAAACTATATAGGTCCTGCCTAAAATACCTATAATTTATGATACCTATATAATTTCTATACATTCCTATAATATAATATTGCATTTTTTGTCAATTAAGATTCTACTTTCAGTCTAAATGCTCAGTTGGAGTGCATGCTTTATAATTGCAAAGAATATGACAAATAACTTGTAATTCAAACCTAAAACCAGAACGTCCTCTTGCATCTACATGGATTCGACATCGATTCGACCTTCGAACGTGGAATCGACGTCGATTCAATGCGAACGAAGGTACACGTCCCATACGAGGAGTTTTCAATTAGAAATTAAGTATTTGCATAAAAATTTGCATCAAACCAATTTTTCCGTTTCTCATTACAAATGTTGAAGAAAAAACAATACAGGTCTCATTACAAGTTCTGCAAATTGTAACCCGACATCCCTCCATAACAAATCGCTTATTGCAATTAGCCCATCCCTGCCATTTGTGCAGTTGAGTATTTGTTCGGGCGTTCAGCGCGACATCTCGCGGAGCGTTCTAGCGTTAATTGACATCGAGTGGTGTTTATCGAAAGAAGGGGAAAAACAAAGTGAGTGAGAATAATTTACAATAAGAACGTTCTTCTCTTTTTTCGTCTCTCATAACCGCGATCTCTCGTCCGCCAAACGCCCGATTTTCCGACAGATAGCGACACCTTTTTGATTACGGGTGAACCTCGGTATTTGCGATAGGCTGCGCCAAAATCGACCTCGCAACAGTCTCGCGCTTAAACGCAACTAATGGAAGTACGGAAGTGTCAGTTCGGGGTAAAAAAAAAAGAGAAAAGCAGAGAAGGGGGTCTCGTGTGTAAAAATAAATTTCGGGCTGCCCGAGCTCTTGGGCGCCGCGAGCTTCGACGCGTCGTCGCGGGCGGCGTTGGCGTCGCCACTCAATTGGCTCCGCGATTGTTCCCACGACGAGCTCGAGCGAATCGAGGCAATTTTACTTTAATTTAACGACGACTTTGCATCCGATGAGTGGTTAAGAGATATTGAGAGACGGATAGATAAGTAGATAGAGATAGAAATGGTATTATTGCTGTCAGCCTTTGTTATTGTCAACAAAACGCCTCAGACTTGTCGAAAGCCGCCCTAAACTTGTCAGTCTTAGTTGTAGGAAGGAACATCGGGTCGCTGCGGTCGCCGATTTTCGGTCGTTATATATTAAATAAATATCTACAGAGGTGCGCCGTCAGCGAGCGCAGCGACTCGGAATTAATACTACGCGACGCGAGGATGAAGGATACAAGCAACGATGCAAAGCCGCGGCTGGAGAGGCGGGGGTGGGGGAGGAGAGCGTGGGGGGTTAAAATTAAAAATAACGAACGATTTTATAATGCGGGGAACGCAGGTGGCCCGTGGAAACTGGCTAATTCACAAGACCGCGGATTCGACGGCGAAACGCAAATTTTTCGAAAGAGATCAGTTCTAATCGGGTCAATTAATTATCACAATGCGATTCTTTTGATTGGTTTTGCTTAAAAATTAGGGGCGGATGACGATCGAATAAGAGTAAAAAGAAAAGAAAAAATGGGCGCGAATTGTCGCGCGACCAATGAAACATCGGTGAGAGTTTGAAACAATGTTAAAAAGTTTATTTGATCACAGAATAATACAAACAATGGGTGATGAGAATTTTACGTATTAAAATAATGACGGTGATGGTCGATTATAAAGACGAAATTTTTTCTTCGATAAATAACGTATATATAATATATATATATATTTATATATATTTATATATATTCATAATAAAGTACACGTAGCACCTTTCTTTAAATATCAGATTCTCTCCTTATAGACTAAACGTTATTACAATGTATTTACAAAGCATAGTGAACCCGGTAACTTTGCGAATTAGCACCTGTCTCGTTCCCACTCGTCAAGCTTTCTCTCTCTCTCTCTCTCTCTCTCGCTCGCTCATTCGAAATACTGATTGCAACGTTTCCTCGTGTTTTCCTTCGTCGTTCTTTCGTTTTACTTCCTACGCGCTATTTCCCTACGAAACAAGTATGATCAAACCAGAAATGCTGAGACAAATTTGTTTTTATTTTCATTTCTTTTCGTCGAACCAACAACTAGATCCATAGAAAATATCGTTTCGTCTAATGAATTTTTCGCGTTTCGAGCTCTAAGCCTATACAGTGTGTTCGTAATTCAATCATACTTTGACTTTGTTTGATATACCCATATCGTTTTGTTAATTATAGAATTTGTGCATTAAAGGAGGAGACGAGGGAGCTCATAAAATATTTTATTTTCTTGTTACAAAATGAATTTTGCGGTACCCTTTAACGTCGTACGAAGGTTGAGCAACTACTGACAATCGTCTTATATTTGTGTATATAAGTATATAATTATAAAAAACTTTGTCCGCCCGCGACGGCGGTCGGAGAAGCTTGACGCCACGAAAAAAGACCATCCTCGACGACGTTAATTCATTATTATTTATATTTCCTGCGCTTACTTAGCTTTTTTTTCCGTCTATTTAATTTTAATTATTTATTTATTTTGTCCTTTAGTTTCGTTATATTTTAACCTTTATTGCGAAGAAAAGTTCTGATAGATGGTGTCGATACATTCATAATTATGAATTATAATACAAAATTTTGGCCCCGCCCTGTGCGGGAACCGCGAGGAATACTGATAGAAAAAGTCCTACCGGCCGACGACTCGTCTAAAGTCCTCGAGACAATGGGAAAAACGACTCTTAAAAAATATATATATTATAAATTTGTATTCTTTATAAATACAGTTACGAAATACTTGCGCGTGAGTTTACGTATTCGTGTGTGAGTGTGTGGTAAGTGTTGTGGTATTCTTTACGATGTGCGGGTTGAAGAAGTCATTATGCCGAGGAATAAAAAGCCGTGGGACATAATTTGAATACTCATACGCATCGGTATATTTATATATCTATGTATATGTGTGTGTATTATATATAAATCTGTACATACACGTAACGCCGGATGTGCTTTTTATTGACTCCATAATGGCTCCTTGTCCGCGAATCCCTAAGTCCCTAAACTCTGCAATAAATTACTTAGATTCGAGAGAAGCTTGTGTAACCGTTTTCGTAAATTGTCGAGTCGAGGGCGCGCGCGCAGCCTGCCGCGTTAAATAACGATCCGCAGTCGATAATCGGCGCTCTTAAATTACGCTATAAATTATCCGAATGATTAAGAATAACGTTTAACTATGTACAGGTACAGGTCTCGTATAGTTGCAGTCGTGTCGTCACTGGTCGCACGTCGAGCGACGTCCCTAGCGTAGCTGGCGGATGCCGACAGAGTCCGCCACTTGTTTGTTCCAGCCAGGCGCCAGAGGGAGCCCCGACGTCGTGTCGCGTTCACGGGGGAGTTGGGGGGCGGGGGACTATGATACAAATTTCGGACATGCGTTTTGTGCGAACGTAAATTTACAAATTAATAAATCGGGCGACACGGTGTCGGGGAGGGTACCCCTTTGGGCTCCGATCCTGTTCGTTGGTCGAAGAACGGTGGTACGTTAGCGTCGGACCGCGTGTCTTTGGAAGGGTTTTTCCGGGGAAGAACCGGGGAAATTGCGGGGTAGCTTTTTTTTTATCATTTGGGCCGTCGTTTCAAGTACCTCGTTCGCCGATTCTTCGGTTCGACGCTTAGGTGCACTCAATGATGTGCGGCTGCGACGTCTCGATTACGCTAGGTCGACCGACGGAGTTCTCGAGATTGTGCAGAGAGGTCGTGTGGGGTGTGTGCGACCCACCGCGCCTCTCGTAGTTCTCGATGTGCTGGTCCAAGTCGCACTCTTTCTGCATGTTGCCTGCGAAAGTTATTAACTCGATGTTAAGCGTCGTCTTCTGTTATTTACATTATTAGGGACAATGACATTCGGTCGCAATATTGTGTGCAATAAAATGGCATTTATAATTAGTTAAAATGTCAGCTGCTTATTTACTCACCAACATTCATGTCTGGCGTGTACTCGTAATACGTCGGGGATTTGACGGAAGTGGCCAGGACGAGTTCGTCCTCGATGTTGTTAGGCCTGCAGCTAGTGGTCTTCCAATGGGTCCGAAGACCACTGGCGCTGATGTACTTCTTGTCGCAACCCTGGCAAGTGTAGGGCCGCTCGTTCGTGTGCAGTCTCTTGTGGAGCTTGAGGTGCACGAACTGGGTAAACTTCGTCGGGCAGAGATCGCAGGCGTACGGTTTTTGCCCGGAGTGCAGTCTTAGGTGGGTCTTCAAGTTGGAAGTGGAGCTGAACCTCTTCTTACAGATTTCGCACTGGTGCGGCTTCTCTCCTAAAAAAATATTTTCAATAGCACCTAATTGGCATCGAAAGTTTGGATAATTTAACGCTATAAAAATATAAACGTAGTACAAACCTGTGTGAACCAGATGGTGCTTCTGCAAGTGAGCCAATTGCGTAAAGCTCTTGGTACAGACGTTGCACTTGAACGGTCGCTCGCCTGAATGTGTCCTCAGGTGTACCTTCAAATTTGACAGCTGTCCGAAGGTCTTGCAGCAAACGTTGCATTCGTAATGCATCTTTCCGTCTTTCTTCTTCAGGGGATACGGCAAAGACCGGTAACCTCGAGATCCCTGGGAATTGGGACTGAGTGACCCGCTTTGGGAGCAGCCGTGATCGTCCGGGGATAATGAACTTGCGGGGGAGTATCTGTTCAGATTCGACGAATTGGCATGGATGGTTAGGCCAGGATAGTGGCCCAGATGTAAATTGTGCGTTCCGCCGATCAGCGCCTGATTGCTGTCCATTTGCATGGTTGAAGAAGTGGGTAGTTGATGGTTACTGCTAGTAGGTTCTAGTCTTCTGTCGGCAGACCGTTCGTACACTACACCAGTGGTGGGGGTAGGCGAGTATGCTGTACAGTTGATGCTTAGGGGAGCCACGCTGTGGTGTAAAGATCCGTTTTGATGGTACAGACTGTAGGAGTAAGATGTGGGCGACTGGATGGGGGAGACGTTCTGATTATTAGTCTGAAGATAGACTGAACTTGATTCGATTTGAGGCGCGGCAGAGCTTGAATAATGGATGGTAGACGCCGATGTGGTGGATGGTGCACTCGGAGAAGGGCTTTTGATCTCTCGTTTGGTCATACTCCCTGGAGACATGACCCCGCTGCTAGAGTGGAGATTCGGACTGCTCGCTGTGCTCGAATGAATTGCTCCGGTGGAACAAGGATGAAGGAGATTGTTGTTCCCTGTGCTGGAGTGAAGATTACCAGTGCTGGAATGTAGAGTGGGCGTTGGACTGGACAAGTGCTGGTTGGTGTTTGCGGGTGGACTGAGACTCGAAGTCACAGTATCCGGATGAACCTGAAGATTTGAGCTGGAATCAGGACTACAAGGCAGCATGTTACTGTAACGGTGGGATTTCTTGTATGAGTACGCCATTTCGGTAGGACTCGAAGGTGGAGGGGATACCGAGTCCGCATGACCGTTTACAGTCTTTATCGGAGGATTAGATTGGTGATGATGAATGTGGCTGCTGCTGTTCACTGTTTGGTGATGATTATTGCTGTGATTGTTATTATTGTTATTGTTGTCAGTACTTCGTAGCAAGATATTCTCCAGGATGGAACTACTGGTGTTGGTTATGTACGGAGGTCGAGTCATTGGAACGGAATTGACCTTAGCGTCGGATTCGTAGAAAGGTTTTGTTATCTTCTCCGGTACAACTTCCGTTTCCTCGGTGGATGAAGATAATACCGTATTTTTCTGTAACACCATTACCGGGGACAAAGGTTTTTGCAGTTGAATCTCCGGGGACACTGCTCTACTGGAAATTTGGTCTTCTTTATCCTTAACATTGTCTATGTTCTTGCTTAATTGAAAATTGCCATACGTTTTGTTGATTTTGATTTTAACTTTACGGTATTCATTTTTGGCCGCTGTGTCTTCCTTTTCCACAGTGGACTGGATTGTTGTCTTTGCGTTCTTGCTGAAGTCCAAAACATAGTTGTTCTCGGAATCGGACTCGCTGCTTTCTTCCGGTGGTGTGAGAATTTCATCGTGGTAACCGTTCGAATGGTAACCCTCATCCGATCTGACGGAACCGTCGGTGGGGGTCATTTGAGAACGCCTTTCATAAATGGTACTATCCTTCAAACTGGACACAACTTCCACAGATGGAGGAATTTCATTTGGGAGACTGGATTGTTGCACTAATCGAAAAGAGTTTAATTATTATATATATAAAATTACTAAGATTGTTAGTAAATGGGATACACAGTAGTCCAAACTATCATTTATATAATAATATTCGTTCATTAACATTCATCAAGATTTTATATATCTACAGAAACTGTCCAAAGGAAATATTAGTTCGACATATTTTTACTTGATCCAACATATTACTTTCATCATTGTTTTAAATTTAAGTTTTGCAACAATGAAGAAAGCTCAACATTGATTACAAAAAAAGTAAATATTCTGTGTAATGTAGATACGCATATCACGTACTATGACTACATATGATGGTTCTTAACTTACTTATTCTCTGCAACATCAGCTCCCCTGTCACAGGGTAATGAAGTCTTTCTGCGAACTCTTTGCAATACCATACCAATAACTCTTGGTTCGGTAAAATTGGTTTGATCGTGTAAAAATAAATTTTCATCTAAAAAGAAAGAGATAATTAATATAATGTTTAATTAAGAATTTTATTCCAACATTTATAACATAACAGTTTACATACCTCATACTGGCAAGCAATTAAATTTTGTGCTTCTGACGAATACGCCGGGTTGACGTACCGCATCCAGTTGGCTTTTCGTATATCATAACCATCGATGAAATAATATCGCTCTTCATCGTGGTATATCTATACGTAACACAGACGAGAATTATATTATATTCTAGTTGAATTACAAATAATTAAAACATTTTAATTAAAATAATCAGACATTTCGATATCTTACCCTCCAAAAGAAATTTCTGCTCACGTTAGGGGGTACTGAGTCTTTGGGGTAAATTTGTCCGACCAATGGTCCGAAGCGAGTACCTTTAGGTATGTAACTCGTGCTCCAGACACCCTGCGACTGCAACAAAAGTCCATTTAATTAACATTAACTTTGAATTAAACAGGCACTTTGTTTTGTTAGAATTTGTTTTATCATTCAGTGTATATATATATAATTTATTTTACTATTTATTCCACGAAACAACCAAGCATATTTGCAACGAAAATCTATCTGTTATTTAACTTATTTTAACTTAAACATAAACTCTAGATGTTGGCAAGTGTTTATTTTCAAAATATCTTTTAACTGTTTTGCTCCAGCTCTGCTGCAGAACCCGATACGAGTGTTTGCTAAGAGGTTTTAAAGATGAACAACGTACATCGTTGACAGCCTGAGATTGCTTGAGAACCAGGTTTCTCGGTAAGGACGCTTCTGCCCGGTTGATCTCGTTGGGTGACGGCACCACATCTGGTACCAGATATACCGCGTGTTTTTCAAACTCCTCCTCCCTCAGCGTCGTGTGATCCCACTCGCCAGCCTCCATGCTTCACTGCAACATTCGAAGAAAAACTGAATGAAAATTAACAGTCTTTTTTTTGGAGATGTACGATCGAGGGCAGAATGGTAAGTAACCATAATATTTGGAATTCATATATAGCGTGAACATATTTAATTGACTTTGTAGGATTTGGAAACGATGTACAGATGGTTGTTTTTTTTCTGTATAATAAAAATTTGAATTGTTTGATATTTACAATGGAAACTTTTGAAATTAGTTTATAGAAATTGAGGAATGAGTACATCAAATTTGTGAGATATAAATGAATTTAAAGAATATTAACGATGTTAATATCATATTTCAAAATGGAATTATATTGAAGAGAAAATTGTTAGTAAACAAATATATTAATAGTATATAAGTTTTACTTAATTATATAAAATTAAAAACACCTTAAAGTAGACTGAACTTGTAAATATCCAAAAAGATATCCTAATAATATTAAATAAGAAAAGAAAGAAAAAAAACAAAGTTCAATTATACTTCATGATTTGAAATGTTTTATTCATTAATTTTCTGAAAAACTAATGGTCATAACGATAAGTATCAATTTGGCTTTATACTTAAGCAATTTGCTAATATTCTTTTCAACCGTGGTTTTTATCAAAATCCTACAAAGTAAAGAAAACGTCAAATACAACTATTATTCTTGGGATTGACATTACGTTTATGAGCTGTGTAATAATGGTTGCTACTTCAACCATATTACATTAAACGAATATGACATGTAAAACTTAACGCAAGTTTTATTTAAATCATTACAAAGATTCATGGTGCGTTACGGAAATATTATCCAACTGGATAATAATAACCTAGCTGAATTTAGTCGAAATTGTGCAAATTTGATTTGGCTATAATTTTTATTAAAACCCTCGGAGTAAGTCACATCAAGCATTACCACTAAGCACTGAAATATAGTCAGATTAAGATTATACTGCGAAAAAAGACAGTTAATGAATGACAATAATTTAACTGACCTACAACGTAACGCATAGTAATACAAAAAGTAAAATTAACGTAACAGAATGGCTCCGCAGAATTGTCAACAATCAATGACAAGTCATTATATTTACAAACTTTATGAATGAACTCGATTATATTTTATTCCACTCTTCCATCTTATTTCAGCAAATTACCCAAAAGACTAGAATTTTGCAACAAAATTAACATTACTGCCCCCCTCCCCCCCAATACCTTAATAATGCATTGCACGCAAAAAGTGAGTGGGGGGGGGGGATAAACGAAGCGGAATAAAATAACCGAAAATTAAACGCGAAATCCCGTGGCGTCCATTCAAACGCTCTTTGTCTGTCATGACGAATAAAATTTGAATTCCGCCACACCGTCGATGCTCGTTACGAAATACGTCGCGCGAAACGCCGAAGTGTGACGCAATCACGATTTTTAGCGGGTTTCATCGATTCAAGAAAAGCGACGAGACGCGAGTAAGGGAGAGAGAAAGAGAGAGAATGATAGAGAAAGGGAGGAGGGGGTGGTATGTCTTTTTTTCACTTGCACGAAAAAAAAAAAACATGCCCCGATCGACTTTGAGAGGTCACGCTACGGTCACGGAGAGGGACGAGGGGCCGCCATTGGGGGGCGGGTGGGTCGGCGGGGGGCAGGAGGGAGCGCGCAACAAAGTGCGAGGGAGAAGGAGGAAAATCCACCCTCACGAACGCATTCGCCGCTGCAGCGTTGCACGCTTTAACATCGCGAAAGTGAAACCCGTCCATGCATTGATCGACTGCAGGGGGAGGGCGCGCACCGGGGGCTCCGGGGTGGGGTGGGGTGGCGGAGGGCATAAACTCCGAGATCCATCCCACCAACGCGCACATCTTCGTGTCTCTTTCGTGCCGCGTTTCTCGCACCGTTTTGTGTTCCACGCTCTATAAAATAATAATGCCTCGATACACGAAATGCATCCCGCCGCGTACACGCGAGCATCGATTTCTTCCCCCCCGACTGCGGCAAGAACCTTCGATTTCCGTCGCTTTCCTCCTTTCTTTCGCTCTTTCTTTTTTTCTTCTTCTTCTTCTATTCTTTCCTTTTCAACAGCACGGGGAACCTGGTGTACCCCGAACAGCCCGGGGTGGGAATTTTAGGATAGATAAAACCGGAAGCACACTCACACTGCGCGGGGCCCGACCGGAAGTGCGACCCCCGCCTTGGCGACGCTTGTCCTCGCTTTTCACTTTCCGAACCCCTGGACGTGGTCTGCGTGATCCGGCGGTTCCTCCGTGGGACCGAGGCGAGCCGCATATCGCGCCGTTGCGCGCCCTTCGGGGGGAGAGCCGCTCATTTATCCCCCCGCTGGCGGATCATCCGGGGGGAGGGGGTGAGGAAGAAGGGGTCGGGGGGGT
>JABFPN010006746.1:0-11159 GCA_022817305.1 Leptoteleia sp. ZL-2020 | reverse complement strand
CTAAATTTGCTTGAAACTAATGATAAAAATTCAGTTACATCATTGTTAAATAATCTCCCAGATTGAGAAAATGTGCTGAATCAACAACATCAATTAATTCTCATTCATTTTAATAAAAACGAATAACTCCCTAATCTAGTAATTAACGCTTACGGCATCATCTTAAGGTGAAATCGCAGCTCTATAGTCACGGAGTTAGGGCGTTTTAATTTATTTTTATTCAATGAATTGATATTAAAAATTTTTAAATCATAAACGATACTTTTAACGCGGGAAAAAATATATCACCTTGAAAATAGCAGTTTTATTGTATAATATAGCTCAACCTTATGAAATCGTTTTTTCCCCTACTTGGAAAACGACTTGTAAAAGTTAAGTAATTATACATCATAAAAGTAAATATTTCGTACTAAATCAATATCTCCCATTGTGAATAAATTTCTTACAATTCAGAAATTTTTATAATTAAATTATTATGTGAAAATAATTAAAAATACACTAATCTAGTAATAAACGACTTCGATTTCGCCTTAAGTGATGTTAAGAAATTCTGTCACGGAGTTAGTTTATTTTGAAATCAAAATTTAATTAATTTATATTTTATTTATATATATATATATACGTTGAGCTTTCCTTTTTAAGAATGAATCATGACAAAAAAGTAGAAATGTAAATTTTAAGAAATCTATTCATTTGAAATGACTATTAAAAATTAATAGTATTAATTAAAAAAAGGGTATAACTTGTGATATTAAACATTCTTTAATATATTAATAATTAATAATATATTAATATGTGTTATTGCGCGATATGATTCGTAAAAAGAATGGAGTATAATTTAAATAAAAATCAACATTCTAAACACGTATGATCGAATATTTATTTTATTTGTTGCTTTCCTTTCACTCAATCATTTCTACAATCAGGTAAACTGAACATAAAATAATATTTTTGCAAAAAATTTTCTACACAAATGTGATTCGAGAAGATATTTTCACATTGTACCTAATATTACTTGTATTTTGAAGGTACACAAATGATTTAAATGACGGTGTGGGCGCGATTATCCATGTGCACAATAAACCTGTGTAAAACGCATACTTTTCACTCCGGTAATACATTGAGTGTTTGCTTCTCATTCAAGTCATAGAGAAATTATACCGACAAATTGTCGTTAAAATGCAAACGCTTTTTAATAATACATATATGTTTGTATATATGTATTTAAAAAAAAAAGTTAATGATAATGTAGTTTTACATTGAGGAGTGATAAATTTGTTTAATCTGAAAATTAAATCAAATTTAACGACGTGATCTCCTGGCACGATTTCCCCTCTGACGGTAAAAACCGCGACCGCGCGATACGGGCGTTGTTTTATTGACTTCCGCTTCTTCGACTTTAGATGTGTTATTTTCTTCCTCTTCTGTCTTCTCGTCGCCTGTATCATCAAGCAAATTACGTGATTCCCGATGACTCTCATTTTCATCCATATCAATGTCGTTGAGCAACTTTTCTACAGCCTCGTCATTCTCTTTCGTAACTTCATCTTCATCTTTCTGCATACTTGTAACATTTTCTGTCTCCTCCTCTTCTTCTTCGGGATCATCGGCATCGGCCTCCATTGGATCATACTTCTCGTTATTTTTAGAATTCTCTTTACTCTTAATAGCGGATTTATTTTTCGTCTCAGTTTCATTACCAGTGTCAAGACTTTGGATTGTATCATCCATATTAGTTTGAATATCTTGGATCGTGGATTCGCTCGTCTCGGCCTCTTCGGACTCGATTCTGTTTTGGGTACAATTTGAGTTCTCTTCATTCTCGTCGTCATCATTCTTTGGTTTCTTGTTTCCATCGAGTTTACGACGCTTGAAGTTTCCATCGTCATCGTAGCTTTCTAAGGATTGTTTGTTCAATTCTTCCTCGCAAGTTATCTGTGATAAACATTTTTTTTATAAGAATTATTTATATTTTTGAACACTTTAAATATAATTCTCTCTTTTATAATAATTAACTAATGAAACTTTCCACATACTGCATGTTACCAGTTTCATATAATTTTATTTTATGATTAGTAAAACATAAAAGATTTGTATTTATTTTTTCGTTCGTTGTCCAAAAAAGTAGACGATGTGAAGAAAAATATTGAATTAATATTTTTAATTTAATTATTACAAATTATTTACGAGAAAAAATAATTTATATACATACCTTGTCGATAGCTTCATCGGCTATCTTCTTCGCGGCCTCTTCGGCATTAGTGATTAAAATTTTGGCTTCTTGAACGAAATTACGATAATGTGTGATTGTACGCAAATGACTGTTCATGTCCTCTTCATTGAGCATGAATCGACGACACTTTTCACAATAAAATCCTTGAACTTCTTTCACCATTGATCGGCCTATAAGAAGTACAATAAATTATTATAATACCGCGCGCGTATATATATTATATAATGTGTTGCATTATAAAAAAATCATGCTAACCAATTGTTATTTGATTTTGACGGCAATATTTGTAATTCGGTATTTTCACATTCGGACTACTCAATTCTTCAACTAAGTCAGTGAAATAATTGTCACTGTCAGATTCTTTTTGAGAATCGTCAAATTTATCTTTTCCATCTGGGCCAACATCTTTATCTTCCTCTTCAGCATTACGTACGTCTACTTCACCTTTAGCTAACTTGTCTGCAAATAATCAAAACAAAATCGTTGTTATTGTCATATCATAATTATTTCTTAATAAAAAATAAAATCTTATCAATTACTGAAATAAATCAGAATTTTGAAACGAAGAATATATAGAATATAATAAATACATTCTTACTATATTGTATACTAAATATAACAATTTAAAAATAATATATTACCCAATGAGGAAAAAAGTGGTTTTAAGTTGGTAACCCAGGCCATAGGCAAAGGGTTACCAACCTGAAACCACTTTTTGTTGAGTTGAGTACAGTATTTTATTCACCGTGAAAGTGAAATAAGTTGGTAGCCTGCAGGACTACCAATACATTTTATTTTTATGGTTAGTAAAAGCGTAGTTACCTTTCTTTTTATTCTTCCTCATTTCTTCATTTTGAACTGCATTCTTCATGTGGGTTGGAGTCAAACAGTGTTCGTCAAATTCAATACGCGATGGGAATTCTTTTGAGCAAGGAATGCATCGTGGGTGCAGGAAGGTTTTAAGTGACTGATGTTTCTCACTTTTACGATGGCTGGAGAGAGTCCCAAAGAAATTGAGATCACACATAGTGCAATAGTCTCGCACGCTTAAATCTACAGATACCTGCACATTGTTTATGTTATAATTAATATTACATTTCAAAATGTCATTTTTTGAATATTACATTTTCATTGTCATTTTTTTTAAGTAATTTAATCTAAATTTATTATGAAGTTACCTTCTTTCCTCGACGTTTAGAATTATTTAATGTCAGTTCTCGTTGTTCTTCGGCAACTCTTAATTCATGACGCATTAAATCTACCTTTAACTTGTAAGATTCGTCAAGTTTATCCATCATAAGTAGATGAGCACGTCCACGCAAATGATTTTCAAATGACTGGAATATAAATATTATGATGAACTTTATTAAAATAACTGTTGTTTATATATACGTAATAATAATAGTTGTTAGAAAGAAATGAATTTAAAGACGTTCAAGTTAATATTATATATAAAGACTTTAAAGTCAACTTATACTTGAATAGTTAAAACTATTTATATTCAAATTTCGTAGTTTCAAAGAGAAAAAAAAAAAAAAAAAAAAAAAAAAAAACAAAATTTGTTTAAGATGGTAGTATAGGATAAATAACTAAAAAAAGAATTATAAAGGGACGTTTCGATCCTTGACATGCGATAGTATAAGTTGTTTTTAAACTCTTCATATATAACCATGAAAATTTTTATACAAAAATGTTAATATAAATTTAAATGAAAATATTATATATTAATTCAATTAATGATTTGATTTAAAGATACTTACTGAACCATCCCACATGTGTTTGTTACACACGTGGCAGAACATTTGATTCATCGGGACATCAGCATAACGACTTTCGGCATGGCGAGCTTCTGATTTCTTTCCAGCCGACTTGCTGTCCTTATCAGCAGAACTTTTAGCAAAGCCTTTGTCGCCCTTTTTATCAAAATCATCCTTCTTTTCTCCTTCAATTTGCGATGTCTCTTCGCTTTCTTCTTTAATTTTCTCGCAACCTTCAGTTTCCATTTTTTCTTCTTGAGATTCATTTACTTTATCATCTGTTTCACTGCTTTCCTCTCTATTGCAACCAATATTATAAAAGTCAAACAATTGTTAGTTTTGAAAATTATGTGCATATTGGAATGCATCATTTTGAAAATAATATTTATGATTATAACAGTGTCATTAATCAATTATCAGTATTAAATAATATTATGCAATTTTTTAATATGATTTACTTGTTTCATTGGAGAATATATAATGATATTAGTTAAAATGAATGAATTCTTTTGTATATATTATACAAAAATGTTACTATTAACCTTAGCTTGTATCCCTTGCCATTTTATCGAGCTCTTTAGTTACTTAGAGGTAACAATCCTTCATTATGACAAAGTAGCAACATTACAAGAAATATTTCTTATTTATTACAGTAATAATTAAAAAAAATCAAGTTTCAAAAGTTTATATTTATTAGCTTAAACAATTAAAAGTGTAAAATAAAAATCATGTGAGTATGATGTTAACAGGGATACCAGCAAATGGTTAATATAAATAAAAATGAAAATTAATATAGGGTTGATGAAAGATGGATTACTCTAATATAAATTCTTACAACTAATGTGATTTTAAAACTTCTTAAATAATCTAAGGCTTAACACTTGCCTTACCGATGAGTTCACATTAAAAGAAAAGACGAAAAGCTATCAATTATTATTATAAACAAATATTAATATTTATTAATTTTATTTTTATTGCTTTGCATTTACTCATCTTGAATTTTTTTCTATTTTTGTTTTGATTAAAACCATCATTGATAGCGACAAATAAATGATTAATCCAACTGATTATTATATTTATTCAATTCTCTGTCTACTATTTCAGATACTATTAAATAAATCAGACTATAAATTTTGTGAATATAAATAAAAAATTATCATTAAAAAATTATATAAATCGTATATTAAATTTTTGTAAATATATAGTTATATCAAATATGTTATAAAAACAGTTATGTGTATTATTTCGATTGGTGAATATTATAAAAATTATACTATTACCAAGAAAACAAGTAATTAGTCAAATTAAAGAATTTTAGTTATATTTTTTATTATTTGTATGTATGTAATTTTCTTAACAAAATGATGCATTTAATTCTAATCTGCACTTTTAATAAAGATGTATAATTAAAATTTATAATTAATATCATCATATTTGATCAAAGTTATTTAATAAAATTTTGTTGAATTGAATACAGTTTAAGTTAAGAGTTTCAACTTAATCTCATGATAAATTATTTATTATAAAAAACATAATATGAGTTTTATAACAAATATACACAACTGTATAAAATACATCATACATAAACCTTCAAAAGAAAAAGACGTTTTTTTTTCTTTTTCTAAGAACTTATCACAATGTCTTATTTTAATCAATCTTAGATTCATAATTAAAAATCTAAAATACTTTCTCACAGATAATATCTAGTTCCTGAAATGTTTTATTTGTAAATTTGATAAAATTATCTTTATATATATAAATAATATTATGCAACGAAAAATATACATAATGATACCTTAATTTATAAAATGAAAATATTATAATTAAATAAATTAAAAAAATGTAATGAAGTTGACATTTTAATATAAACATATTCTTGCATCATACAGTAGGACTTAATCCTTTAATATGGTAAGATATAATTTTGTTTATACAACTTCTATTCATCTCATCCATATTTTGTAATTTATAACATTTTTGATATTTATATTCTTCTATAAAAAAATAATTATCTGAAAAACTTAATCACATTAAACAAAAATGTTATGAAAATTCCTGAGCTGTGTCCCATGTTTACAATAATTATTATTCGTGTGTTGTTAATACTTTTATTGCTAAAAATATATATCACTTATTTTAATGAACACTAAAATTGTGTGCTTAATCTTATATTATTAATAATATATGTCTACCAAATATCAAATTTAATAACAATTTAAAAGTCAGAAGAAAATATATGAAATACATGTAGATTATATACAAATATACAATATAAAAAAAATTATTGGGGTGTCTGAAATTGTAACTGTTAAAAACAACTAACCATTCAAGGTTAACATATCATTTGTCTATTAACACATAAAACACTTGTCCAATCTTACCATACAAAATTTAAATAAATCCTACTGTACTCGACAATATATTGTTAAGAAAAAATAACAAAATTCGATATACATATCTATCTCAGAAATAATTAAAGTAATTGAACACGTAACAGAAAGTTGGATTAAAACGTTCTGCCTGTGTCTAGACGATGAAAGCCGAAGACTTGAAAAACTATACATACAGGCATATACGTATATATCTCCCCCAGTCAACCATACACACACTCTCTTGATGGACAAAATTTGATATAGTGCTGTCTAATTAGGAGCAGCAGCGAACAAGAGCAGTGTGCGAAAAAATAATAATAAAATGTAACCCCTCCAGGGTGAATGCAATAATAAAGTATCCTCAAATAATCATAAGCGAGATAAACGTAATCAGGAAGGTACAGCTCGATGATTGACATTACTGACAGGACTGTATTCTCTCTCTCTCTATATATACACAATAATATATATAACAATATATATAACAATATATATATATATATATATACATATATGCGAGTGTGCGTTTGAGTCTGTGCTTATTCGTACATGTGTCTAAATACGTGTGTGCCGCTTGGATCGGTCCCGTGGACCTCGGGACACACCGGTGTGTATCAAGGGGGGGTAGCGACAAGGACACAAAAAATCGATAAACAGAGAGGCACAAACAATTTAGGAGATGCGGTGAATTGAATTTCATTTGAACTGAGCATTGTAAATCATTTTGAATTGTTCTAAAGGATTGAGATAAAGAGGCAAAGAAAGAGAGACAAAAAGTGGTACCCGGTTTGTCTAAAAGTATACGTAACTTAAGAACCGGGTCGAGTATTGAATATTGATATTGATAAAATTGAAATTTGAAAAATGTGAAATTGCTTGGCGAGCCCGCTTGTTGCGCTCGACAATTTGGAGCTTACCTTTTAATGTCAACTTCGCTTTTGTCAATAGTCTTATCGGAAGCTTTTGCGTCTTGGTGTTCCCTTTTGGCGCTCTGATTTTGTTTAGAGGCGCTATTTATTTTAGAAGATTTATCGTTGCGATGCTGGGATTGGTTGCCGTTCATATGTTGGCTGCCGGACACACGAGATGCGGATGATGGGCCGCGTCTGCCTGCGACTCCATCGCGGCCGCGATTACCCATCTGATGGTTGTAAAATGGTCAGAAAAAAACGACCGAAAGATCATGAGAAATGTTGCTTTTCTTTGTTTTTTGATTTAAAAATCTGTTAAATTAATTTGATTTCTCTCGCTTTCATCTCAAACAAAACGCGGACTTGCTCGAGCAAAATTGTTACAAAAGGAAGACCGTCGATGACGGTCCATTTGTCATTCGCCACTAAGTGTTCGAATGTTTGGGACATGGTGCTCGATAGACACGTTCCGCAGGGAAGAGCGGAACAAAGAATAATTTTTTTGCTGTCATCGATTGCTGTGGATGGCACGCAAACATACCTGGTCTTTTTTAGATATACTTAACTGCAAATTTTCATTAATCTAACAATATTTCATTATTCATTGGCAAGGTGTTCAATTAATTTTTCTTTTCTGTTGAGTGTAATTTTACATTACAAGACATTTGATATAGGCGTGCACGCACTCATTCATTCGTGTTGATTGGAATTCATTCACTGTTGGGGGGGGGGGGGGGAGGAAGAGGAATAGTTTTGTTTGAATTTGTTTGTGTTACACTAAGAATAATCAAACAGATAATACAGAATAATAATGAAAATGAAAATATTTAATTTGAGAACATATATATGGACCTTTTCCAAAAGGTCCAAATGAAAAATTATATTTATAAAAGTAATTTTGTGTATAAATTTGTTATCGTTTCTTTGATCTGAAATAAGTTAATTATTTAATTTATATAAATGTTGGGAAAAGAAGGGAAAATGTACTCACTTGTAGAAATTTTATCATATGCAATGTATATGCAACTATATATTTAGTACACATTAAGTATTTGAAACAAAATTAATTTTTGATAAACCCAAAATATTTTCACAGAAATTTTACTTCTTAAAATTTTACATTCATGATTTACATTTGTTGATACTATTCAAAAAGTGTTCCAAAACTATTACCTTTAAAAATGTAATACATTGAATGTTCTTAATTGCATAAAGATAAATAGAAAGAAACATGATAGTTTTAAAAAATTTGAGATTACAATTTATATCAATAATAATTTTCTTATAATTCTGTATTTTCTGTTGCATATATTATTCCACACGTAAATAAAATAATTACCAATTTAAATTAAGACAAAAATGGAACACTTACCTTGTTGTAAGGTTGAGCGCGTTGATTTTTCATGGAGTGCCTCATTGTACGATCATTGAATCGACTATTTTGGAAGTTTTGTTGATTTCCAAAATTGGGCCCTGGCCCTCCATAGTTGTTGCCAAGACTCAATAATGATGGTACCTGATCCAAATATTTATTCAAAAGTTATATAATCTTCGATTAAATAATAAATCATTTTTATAAAAGTATTTTATTTTGTAAAAATATTTAATTTAATGTTCATATATATACATGTGTCACATATATGGGACATTTATGCGCTACAAATCACACATGTCATATATATGCAAATGTTATGTAAATACAATTTTTGTTGTATTTTAAAAGATTACGAAAAATAGAATTAAAGATAAAAACAAAAGCAAATTAAATTGTTTAAATAGTTGTTGCAAAATTACAGTTGCTTTATCAATAAAATTAAACTATCACTTCATTTCAAAAACTTAATATCATTAAATTTATCTCGTTTATACCTGTGGCTGATTATCTTGTTGAGAGCACAATAAATTTGACAATAAATTGTTAGCCAAGGCTAATTGTGCTTGTGGAGATGCAAAATTCAAATTCGACGGTGTAGGTAAAATTCCTCTGCCGGGCATAACACCGCTTTCCCAGGGATTAACACCGCCCATTCCACCACGTCCACCCATATTGTTTCCACTATTATTTCTGCCCATATTGCCCCCCATGGAACCTCCACCACCCATGTTCCTGTCATTGTAGTTCCTACCTCCCCCATAATTATCCCGCTTCTTTCCTCTGAATGACATTTTTCAGGGATTTACAAAGACCGAGTAAAATAAGCTGGTATTTAATACTGAAAAGATCAAATTGATTTATTATTATGTGTATTTAAAGCTCATTAAATTGTTTTTAATAGAATACAAATTAATGATAACAAATAAATAGAGAATTTCTTTTCTTTGAATCATTAACTGAGCAAATTTCAGAATATAATTATAAGCCTTAATTAAGCCGGATAATTAATTATTAAAATATAAGCAAGATATACTTTTAAAATGCGGTAAATTTAAAAGCTATTAGATAAAAATAGTCTTTATCAAAGAGACATTATAATTATGGAACATTGAATTATTGTCTAATTAATGAAAAGGAGTTTCAAAAACTTTTCTGTCACATTATGTATCTAATTAAAAATTTACTTAATAAAAGTTAAAGAAGAATATTACTCCGTAAACAACTTGTATTACCTACAGCTATAAATATATTAGTTGAATTGTATTATTTCACGGTAAAAAATACTCATAATATTTAAGATGAAATGTATGCACAAGATGAAATACATGTGGAAATAAAGCATTTCTTTTTATTTCAAATCAATAATCAACAAAAATAGCAGATAAAATGAAAGAGGGTTATTTTACATGAGAGTTTACAAACAGAGAATTTATATTGTATAATGAATCAGAGAGAATTCAACGTGAATATTTGAAAAATGATTTATAAGAAAATAATCAATAAGTATTAAAAATGAAGTTGAATTAGTGTGTAAAATAATGGAATAAATTATAGTTATAACCAAATCTATATGAAGAATTATAACATCTTAAATAATCAAGTGCATATATATATATATATATATATATGTGTGTGTGTGTGTGTGTGTGTGTGTGTATGTACGTATTGATGTAGGAAGCACTTCAATTTCACATACAAATAATTAACGATAAATATATAATTATGATTACGCTGCTTCGTTTGATTTCACAAATGAAATATAAACAAAGAATTATTTAGTTGGCGATTGTTTACTCCATAATGATCAGATAAGTGCTTAAATAAACATTTAAAAAAAAGCACACATATTTTAAACATAACAATCACTCTTGAAATCTCAAATGACTAATATTTCCCATTGCTCTAATTACGAAATGCCTCCATTTAATTATTAATATGCAAATAATAAAATGTAAACATGCGAAACAAATTGAAGTGGAATCTCGTAAGTCAACAATTTAAACACTTAATAATTCCACACATATATAACAATAATTATAGAAACCTTGTTGGTTGAGTAAATACCTCAAAAATACGAGAAAATGTTAAACTTGTGTAATGATATGCACGAAATTCCACAAGTTCTACTGATGGATGTTTATACCCGAACTCTAAAATATCAGATGAAGATTTTAACAATAGCGTCTGTAACAACACTGAATCAGCTTTACAGAGTAAAACTGTAATGGCGGTCGAAATTGACGAAACGCATTTCCTATCTTTATGACGACATCTATAGAGACCAACTGGACGCTAAGCAGTGGTGCCACTGCAATAGTAACAACATAGGATGGTTACGGGAGCGCCTGATTCCGCGATTGATTCCGGAATCATGTGTTCTAAAACTCATGTAGTTTCATATTAATGAAGACGGATTTTTTTTATTCAATGATTTATCTGCTTTCAAACAATATTGTTGACCAAGTGGTGCGTTCTCCTGACTTAAAATAATAGATAAGTTGGTTTAAGTTA
>JABFPN010006745.1:0-11161 GCA_022817305.1 Leptoteleia sp. ZL-2020 | reverse complement strand
AATTTCGGTAAAACAAAAGAAGGCGCGCTGTTAGGCCAACGCAATACACCGTGTTGATCTTACATATATTGTCTATGTTGAATCAATGCCATTTTGCTGTGAACCCTATGGCGTATTTTTTCCCGTGTAGGGACGTATTTTAGTACCAAAAATGTGGATTGTTCACGAATGTACCTACTGTCCTCTTTATATATACCATGAGTCCGCCTTAAATGTACTCACTTTTACTCCCCTCGATTCACAAACACACACGCGTCTGAAATCCTATTCGTCAAGCTCTAGTCGACAGAGAACATAACGCAGAACCGAAATTCGTTGGCGGTGTAAATGGCATAAAGTATTCGGTGTACGAAACTTTCGTGATTTTAAAAGATTTGCTCATAATTTATTTAATTTATCTTATTTATGCTGAAAACTAATTATCAGAACTAAAAACTTATTTATTTACTCAATTTTATTTACATCTACTTATTAAAGATTTACAAAATAATACTTCAAATCATTTTCTTCGACAATATTAGGTATTTATTTGATTTATCATGATTTTCATCATATTCGTGATGATCATGTTTAAAATGTAGAAAAATAACAATATTTTGTATAGCAATTTTTAATGTGCGAATGTTTTGAGAATTAGACTAGAATTTTTAATGTACTGTCAAGGTTTTTTAATTTTTTAATTGTGTATATATGACTTTACTTTAAAATTCTAGCATAGTATATTTTAAAGTATTTTTTTCTGAGTACAATCTTACAACAAATATAAATAGATTAGTAAAATGTGTTAGTGTTTCTACAATGAATCAAAAGTGTTAGTAGTATAAAATGCCCTATAGTCAGGCGTAAATGACGGGTTCAGAGGCAATATTAAATCAAATAAGATGTTAATTGACGTAAGCACTGATATAAAAATAGGAAGGCAAAATTACTTTTATTAGTTATTTGTTGGCGTACAAAATATTCGATCATATAATATTTTATAAAAACTGATAATAATGATTTACTGTAATTTAACAAATTATTAAACAACCTTTGAATGTCAAGTTAACATTCTATAGCATTTTATGTAGCATTTTAAGAATTGTTACCATTATATTTTAATTATGTTCAATAAATCATAATAATTACTAATGAAAGAAATTAAAAAATATTCTACTGAAAATAAAAAAGGGGTAACATATTTTTGGTTGTAAAGAGTCAATGATCAAGATATTTACCCGGTCATCGATGATTATCCAGAACAATGATAATTTTATAAACGATACTTATATATGATTAACAAATAAGACTTAATTCAGCTGAATTGATTATTGATTCAAGAATAACACACCATGCTTTGACAAATATTACTAATATATAAAAAAATAAAATCTTTGTCAATTGACCTACTGAATTGTTATCATAAAGAACCCATTGGGTTCCGATATGATGGTGGAAATCTATATATAATTTATTGATCTTTAACATGCAATATTGGTCCAGATGATAAAGGCACTCCGCTTTTATGTTTAGCCAATTCTGAACAGCTTTGAGCAAAGTTGAATGACCTTTAATATTAACCGTTAAACATCAACAAAACGTCTTAAAATTTTGAACAAAAAATCAATTTTATTTTGAATTCGGTTAATTATTAATGAATATAAAACATAAATGAAGATTTTATCCGGTCATTACGATTCGTTAGGCCATTAGCTTCCTTCGATAAAATTTTATGATATGTCAGTAATTTAATCAGGTATATAAATGAATTCAAATATATTTAACCGAAATTATTAACAAAATTATCAATTTTATTACATAAATCCAGACGTATGGAATAATGAAGTCTAGATAACAATTCGAATTGTACACTTTTCCTTATATCTTTATTTAAATAACATGATAAAATTAGCTTTATTAAACTATGGGTAAAATTATTGAAAATATAATGTTTAAATTCTAAAATATTCAAAGACTTATTGATTTCTTTTGATTTTGAAAACATCCCGTTTAAATTATTGATAATTTGTTGTTGTTTAGTCTCCAAACAACTGTTGAAGCAATTGATTTCTAGCTCTTAATTGACACGTTGGTATATATTTAAAATGTATGTCATCCTCATTCAGGCGTAATGAGTATCGAATTTACTTGCAAGCATTTCTACAATATTCTAAATGTTCTTCTTTTAATATTACATTATAAAAAAATTAATATTTCATTTATTTTATTCAAACGTAGTTAAACGTTAAAAAACTTAAGTTTTGACAACCAGCTAAAAGTTAGGGCCAGTAAAAATATATGCTCGTAAATTTGTATTATTATATACAATTAAAATAAATTTAATTCACTATCCCGCTTTGAATCTATCTTATATTCAACTTTTATCCAGCTACTATCCAGTCGAATATCCAGCCAATCTCCAGCTGTAATCCAGCTGGCCCAAATCTACGCGAGATACAATTGATTACTTAAAAAATTAAAGGGTGCATATTAAATTAGCATTAGATTTCATAATTCTCTTTTATTTTCAGGTTTATATTTTAAACATAATGGAAAGTTATAATTGAATAGATATCAAAGTAATTGTTTATAAACTTTTTAATTGAAAATAAATTAAGAAACAAAATGCTGTTTTATCTGCACAAAATATTCAATTTATAAGAAGTTTCATTTAGTATCGATATAATCAGTAACATACACGCATTCCCTCGCTTTCCTTCTCTCAGTTTGCGTGTTTTCTACATCCTTCTTCTACTGCTCATTTTCTCTATTTAAATTTCTCTTTCTGAGAGAAAAGTTACTGAAATGTCAGCACTTAAAAAGTTAATATTAATAAGAATTCCGTTTTAAAAAAGGAAAATTTTCATAGCTTACGATAAGATTAATTACATTTTCGTTTATTTTAATGTGTATTATTCTATTTCTACCAACAAACAAAATACATCGTAACATATATGCAAAATAGTATTTATCTTTAATCTAGACGATAAAGAATTTCGTATTTAACTAGAAGCTAGAAATGAAATATATACTGATATGATTTTACAATGATGGAACGATGTTAATCGTATGAAATCCTCATTTCAAACAACTTATTTTTGATTTTTGTTTATTTCAATTTATTTCATGCGGTTCAATGTCACCAATGTATATTAATTAAAATATAATTGACATCATTTAATAATTAATTTGATAATATTTGATGTTTATTATATAACGCTTAAAATTTCAATTTGATTTTAATAAAATTTTGTTCAACATAACAAATACAATAAAATTTGTATTTTAAGTTGAAAATAAATTTATATGTTTAATGTAGTGGGGATAAGTTAGAAGATTTAAATTATTATCTAGTAAAGTAGGTAAAATATTGAGTTTGTTGACGTGAAGTTTAAAGTAAAATTAATTGTTTGAAATTCTAAGGTACTTTAAATAATTATTAATTAATAATATTGCAGGTAACCTGATTTTTAAATGCATTCATATAATCTATTTGGTATATTTAATAACAAGTTCTTATTCAATTATGTGAACATCCACGTAAGCTTAAAGTTGAACTATATAAATAATTGAATTTAAGCATACGTACTTATATAAAAGCTTATTGTGATTAAGAAGGTTTGAGATGGTTAGAAGAAAATATTCATAATTTCAAAATGTAACATTTTTACTTTAAAATATTTTAAACGATATAAAATTATTATATGCTATGTTTTAAATAATTTGTTAACATATCCTAATAAACTGTAATTAATAAATGGACGATTAGCTTCAAGAAAATCGTTTTAACAATTAAATTATATTGTTTGCTAGAATAATGGCGATTTAACTGCAATGAAACTTTTTTTGTAAAATTGGTTTCCTTTTTCCGGTTCACACAGCTTCATAAAGTATTTAAATTGGTAAATTTCAGAATACTGTTACAACTATTTCATTATTTACATTATTTAAATTATTCTCCAAAACTAACACCTAAAAATGAACGATTTTATTCCTATTCCTACTTGAAAACTTTCAATTTTCTTTCGAAATAAAATCTAGAAAATCGTGAACACTAAAAGCAATGTGGTAATTATTGTAATTATGTTGTAATTGAAGAGTAAATTCTTAGTTGAATAAAATGATGCATAATAAATAAATTTTGTACTCATTACTTAAATAATTTAGTTTATGTAGCCATTGTATATTAAGTATTTATTAACTGTAGTAAAATGAAGCACACACTGAGAAAAAACTTGTTTTTTTTATTTAATGATTATTATCTAATCCTCAATACACTGAACTCGGAACAGTTTTTGTTGGCATAATAAGGTTAGATAAATGTATGGTTGAATTAGTCATACAATTAATGGAACGTAAAAGTATTTATTTTATTCAGTTAAATATGCAAAAAAAATAAATGATTACTAGATGAGTTAAAAATTAGTAGATAAACTCATTTATCTATCAATGCAGATTTTTTTTCCGTGCAATTACCTGATGTTAACAAATTAGAAGAATTTTGTTTAAAACTCACTTGTTTACGTCATTGCAAGCTCAATATGAAACTGGTTGGTGGCCGTTTGTAGTTTAACCAGGTAGATCACAGCACTGACCAGATTTCAGTATAGCGCTCTATTCTGTTGTTACTGACCTGATCGGGGCTACCCACTGATCGGTTCCACCAACTCTCCCGTTATCATTATTACGATCTGAGATACGCTGAGATGAATTGAAAATAGCTGTTGAATTTAACTGTTTAAAATATTTCAGTTTATACATTTTATTATAGTAACCATAAAAAAGAACTAAATAGCATAAGGCTCTAATAACCAACATAAAAACTTTAAGTAATACATTAGAACAAATATTTAAACTCACTTAGAAAGAGAAAAATAAAGAAACAATCTGGAAAGTGACTTTTTAACCGTTTGAGCATATTAGAGTTATTTGATCCGGACATTCAGATAATAGAACAAATTTAAAATTGAGAATGAGTATTTTCTAATTATGGTTAATTTGGTGGAACCTCGATTTTATTCACTTGCAATAAATACAGACTTATCAATAATAATTCTATAATAAAAAATCTGTAATTTGAAAATTTATAATAACAATTATTCAATTCTAAAATTTTATTTTGTAAAAAATATAATAATTTAATTAATATATGATATAAAATTAACTACTTACCTTTCTAATATCAATGAAAATAGTATTAAATTCATAAAAAATGTAAGGTATTTGAAATTGTTTAAATTAACTTCATTATTTTACATATTCATACATACTTTATGCATTTTTTTAAAACTCGTTCAAATAAATGTTTATTATAAATAAAAATTCAGTGTTTTAAACGTTTTCAATAAATTGCAAAATTATTTCTTATAACATTTTTTATACAGTCTCTTACTTAATTATGAAACAAATAGAGTCAATAACATTGTGAATTTGTATCTAAGAACTTAAGTGCATTTATATTTATAATATTCAGATACATACTTTTAAAAAATTTTTAAGATGAACACCTTTATTAATATAATAATCCGATTATTAATATGATTGCAATAGTTTAATAGGATGATATTCTGCTATATAATTAGTGCTTTTAATTATAAATCATCTTATTCTAATATGCAACAAATTCTATGAACTACATTAAGATTAAAATGTGAGCATTTTTAAAAAATCTATTCAATTAAATGCTGTACAAATTGAACTTATTTATTCATATTTTCTTCCAAACGTAAACGGAGAATTAAATTAAATAAGTAAATAAAGTAAATAGTATTGAATTTAAAATGTTTGAATTGTAAACATCTTAACATATTTTATGTCAATTTAAGCATAAAAAATCTTTTACATAAAACATTTTGTTAACTATTTTTGAAAGAAATCAATGTCGAAATATATTGTACATGATGTATTAAAAAAAGTTAACATTAATGATATATAGAAATATAAATAAAATAAAAACCATCTGAATATTATTAATCAACAGGAGTCTAGTAATTACGATGGGAAAGGAAATTACTGAAAAATATAGTTGCCCGTTTCTTTATAAGATTTTTATTTTGTTGCATTACATAATAGGGAATAGTATTGTCTAACTTTAATAATTATATAAAAATATAATAAAAGACACATTTATATAGAAAATAACTCGTACAAGATGTAATAATTAAAGCTGAAAGTGTTATTATTATGGATAATAACCAAAACACATTTATTTCATTTGTGTAATACATCATTTATTATTAATTCAAATAATATATCTAGTATTTAAAAACTAACATCTATAAATGAATATTTATAATAATCAGATATGAACTTTTTTATTAATAAAAATTATTTTATCAAGAATAAAATAAGTTTTAACGCAAATTTAATACAAATAAATTAAGTAAAAAATTTTTTGTTTTACAAAAGTAAAGAGATTCTTGATAATTCTTTCCAATTTAGATATAACGACGACCGTTTAATATTTTTTACAACAAATTTAATATATTCTTCTCTTATAAATACTCTTTTTTTATACAAAAGTAATGTTCTATAGTAATGTGAGATTTTTATTAGTATAAAAATTGTTGTTTTCATTTTAAGTGTTACCATTATTATGTTACAAATATATTTTAAAATGTATTAATATTTACGAATGATTTTTTTTATATATTGAGAAAAATTGTGCAATAACTTGTGTATATGTGTACACTAATGATAAAATTTATTGATGAATAAAATAAACTATGTTATAAATTATATGTAATTATTAATATATTCTATTATAAGTGCACATGTGTACACAAATGAGTTATTTACAATATAACAAACGTTAATATATAATTTTTCTCATTGTACTTAATAATGAAACGGACATTACAATAATCCTTCCTGGAGCAAAAATAATTTGTTTAATTTAAATAAACTTATACTTATAATAGCTAGACTTTTCCATCTATTCACAATTGAATAGAAAATCTATTTACATTTTACATAGAAAATTACATTACAATAAAAGATTCCATTTCCATTTAATAGTCGATTATTATTATATTTAATCTCATAATATTTAAATAAACAAGACATACACTGAGAGAAAAATTTGTGTAAAAATTGTAATCTTTTTTTATAATTTGAGGACATGTTGGATAAAGCCAAAAAGTTACAATCGAAAATTATGAAATGTGCTCACAAAACACGTAAATATTATGATTTTTCACTTTATTTCTACAAATGTTTGAATACATTGTACAATTTTTGATTGTACTTTTCCCAACCTTGTCCATCATGTCCTCAAATTACAACGGAAAATTACAATTTTTACACAAATTTTTCTTTCAGTGTATATTGAAATTTGATAAAAAGACATATTTGACTGAATTAAAAGCGAATTCTTTGTTCATTTCGCATAAAAAGGAAAGCATTCATGTATCATTTTAGAAGGTATTTATAAAGTTAGCCATTTACAATCATATTTAAGTTTGCCTTTTTCGATGCCAGTGTCAATCTTTTGTGCTTGCATGATCGATTTATGTACAGTACTATGCGAATCGATTTCAATTTAGACTTGTTAAGCAGTGCATACGCTTTCAGGGCTAACGAGCTTTCGAAAGCCGTAGATAACCGACAAGTTGGCTTGCGAGGCTAGAAACTTACTGCTGCATGTAACACGCTTGTACTTCGACTGTATTACATGCTCTTTGCCCATCGATACTCACATAGACATATTGAGAAATTAGGTAAGAAATTTATCTTTCTTAAGGCAGTCGATTTAGCGGAAACACACGGGACTGAAATTAATTTGAAAATTTCACAACTCGATGAATTTACTTTTCATAAAATGTCAAAGTTGAAGACATTTTAAATTTAAAACAATAATGATACATCAAATTTTTTATATTATTTGTTTTGAAAAATAATATCTGCTAAAATGTGAAATATGACGAAGTGCATACTGACCTTAATATCTCGTTTTAAGTACACATCTGTTATAAGCTTTATGACAAATTTTGTCATAAATTACGTTTCCCGAGCATCGCGAGAATTATAATTTTAAGATAATTTCAAAATATTTCATAAATCTTGCCCCACATTAATTGTTTTACTTTTTCTTTTACTATTATGTCATTTGTTATTGCCAATGAAACAAATGATTGTTTAAATTATTTGCAAAATTCACGGTGATCAACGTCCTTTAATTATTGTATAAATCCTTAAATGTATATTAAGAAAAATATGACAATATAAATTACGATTTGTGTTAGCAAATCAAATGCATACGGCATTGCTCGTATTTTTTCTTAACATTATGAAGCATTTTACGAATAATGAATTATGATGCTATAATGTACAACAAAAAAGTTTAGGTTAATAAAAATGACTCATAGTGTAGCGGTTGTCAACATTCTTCTACAAAATAGTGTTGCGAGATCATATATATCTCGACAACCCGAATAATTCTTTCAGAATTATTTAAGAAAAATATGCATCCGATGAAAGAAATACACTAATCAAAGTAATTCAAAATTACGTTCCTGTTTCACAAAGAGTATCATTGATTTCAATTTCACGGAAGAGGTATCGTATGCAAATGATATTGCAAATGATGAATTCCTTTGTTAAAACCTCGCGTGCCGTCTTCTTTATTCAAGTTATGTACAAAAATGTAGTAACTTACTTTTGCAAAGTCAGTTCGTCTCTGAAAATCAACTAGTGCGTCAGTCAGTACGGCTAATCAGTCAGTAAATTAATCTATCGGTCAGTTAAATTAACCTATCACGAGTTTACGTAGTACAAACTTCAGTATCAAAAGGAACTCAGTCTCTGCAAAAGAGACCAACAACTTAACAATTGCTGCCACATATTTAACCTTCAAATCTAGTTTACAATAAAAAGTAAGTTTTTTTCATTTCTATAAGCAAATTTTCATAATATTTTTTTTAAATTAATTTTATTTTTATTGAAACTATTGTCTTTAGTCCCTGGCCGCTTAAGTGAGTATTCGCTAGGGGGTTGAAACTAAAGCTCTAGAAATTGACCACTTTATCCCTTTTTCTTTTTCCGTCATTCTGTCCCAGTCGACTTAGGCCTGATCCGCGAGGACTTGTCGGATGATTCCCGGAAGGGCATTGAAAAGGAGGGCCGAAAAAGTCAATCAAATCTAGTAACCTTTTTAATTTTCTTCCTTTCTTTTAAAAGTGACCGAATCAAGAATCGAAGTTTTATCGAATAAATTGAGAAAGTTCGTTACACATTAGGCTGTAGACAATTTGAGGTTTTAATTTTGAATATTAATTCAGATCTTCCCAAAAAGAAAATCTGTAGACTAAAGGGTTCTGTAAGAAATTGAAGAGATTAACTTTAATTCTTTATAATCAAAAAAATGTAGTTATTAATAATATCAATAACGATAATAGAGTCAACACCCTGTCATCGAGTGACCCAATCCACTAATCTAACTCCGCCTTCTAACATTTCAGAAGAAGCGCACAAGAATCTTATTCATTTTTTAGTTCTGTCTTACTCTCTAGGTCAAGTCCCTTCAGAGCGTAATAAAAGAACGATTGCAATTTGAGTTCAGTTCTCGTCGTCGGAAAGAAATTGGTATACATAATTAGTAATATTTAAAATGAATGTCTTATGCATATAGATTGCTAACATCTACTTTTTCTGCACTTATTTTTCTCGGTGTAGCAAATTAACATGCAAATTTACTCACAGTTAAAAAAATTGGATCCTTTGCTACATCATAACATTAAAAGAAACAGTTTTTCGTCTCAATCGAAATTATCTCGCGGTGACCTGATTCGAATGAAGATTTTTATTCACGTGTGTAACAAACTGTATATTTTTTTTTAGTTGACGTAATGACAAGAGAAGACATTTGAAAATGAATATTGAGACGAGTGAGACTTACATGAAAAGACTTCTATTTAAATTCATTCGCCAAAAGACGTTTGCGTTTTACTTTTATCTCACTAAAATCAACGTGTAAAGAAAACTTTACGCATTGTCTAGCTTTAATTGTGACGATTAAACACAAGCTGACATATTTTTGTGCGATCAAACAAAACTTTATTTTATTTAGGCGATACGTATATAAAATTCCGGACAACGAAGTTAGAAATCAAAGATACTACATTTAATTTATAAAATATTGTAAACAGCAATATATAAACAAATACATAAGTAAGAAAATACAAATTTTAATAAATATCCAAATTATTTTTTATTTAAGTGTTAATATAAAAAAAAGATTTAAAACTTTCATATACAAATCTTATTGTTAAGTTAAGACTAAGAAAAATGTTGCAACATTTTTCTCAGTACTTAACATTTTAACTTCGTTTATTTTTGTTTTTGGTCGCTTACATAATTTATAGATTACTCATTAATGATGGGATATTCACTTTGCTTATTCCACCTTTTTATTCTGTTAATTTATTCCCTTCGTCACTAATTGCATAATTCTTTCATAATTCATGCAGATATTATAACATACATAAAACCTTCTACGCAAAATACTCTGATTCATCCCTCCCTCTTACTATAATCTTTTCCAAAACTAAAATGCTGCTTTTTCCCCCATTCCCATTTTTTGTACGTGCAGTACTCGAGTAATAAATATAATACAAAGTAACGTATGTTTTATTTTATTTTTGTTGTTTAATTTCTTATAGAAGTATACACTGCAAAAAAATTTTAAGTGTTACTACTATATTTATTAATACCTCGGGGATAAGTGTGCATTTATAATATGATGTGATATGTCACATTTTGTTTTTAATATGTCCCAGTATTTTAAATACAAATTATAAAAATATGTGATAAAAGAATAGAACTCGTTATCTCACAGTCACCAGTCGCGCCCTTTACTACACTGAAAAAAATATTCGGATTACAATTAACTCCACCGTGGAGTTAAAATATATTCAGTAACGTCAAGTGAGATTAGTTTGATCGGAATGAATGTAATAGGTAGAATCTACTCCATATTGGATTTGCCATCAATTATTAGAATTAACTGAAAAAGCGATTCAAACAAGTATTCGTGGAGTTTTAATTTACTCCGCGAGATACTTGATTTACACTATGTCTTGAAAATACATTCAAATACGTTAGTTGGTGAACATAACTGAAAATGTGATTGAAACAAATATTCGTGGAGTTCATTTTACTCCGCGAATTAATATATAAAATCATA
>JABFPN010006744.1:0-11163 GCA_022817305.1 Leptoteleia sp. ZL-2020 | reverse complement strand
GCATACGACAGAATCTGTTGTCATTCGGCTCTTCCGCAATGCTGGGCCAATGCTGTCTGCCGTATGCTGGCAGCCAGTACTGGCCCAAGCTTGGGCCGTTTGTCAGTGCTGGCAATTTCCACATGGGATGTTGCATTTACTTATAATGGAAATAGCGAAGGAAAAAAAAAATAATTTTACGGAATTAATTCACAAAGTATTTTTAATTCAATTTTCTATTAATGTAAAAATAATTATATAATAGTAATAAATTAATCAATTCTAAATCTAATGGTGGTTGTATGTTAAATTTGTTCCCAAGTGTTGCAGTATTTATTATTTTACGATGCTCAATTATCGTCGCGGTAACTAAATAATTTAAAATTTTCTAAAGGAGTTTCCTCAAACTCTATTGTTTTACCAGCCAGCAGAAATTTTACTACACGTAGAAAACATTGTTAGTAATTGCTATTGCTTTTTAAAGTAACTCAAGTACATATATGCCTCTATAGTAGGCTGAGAAAAATATGACAGAAAATATTACTATCTTTAACTGAGTTTTAGACGTATATCCGTCTTTCAATAAATATTTTAGATTATTAAACTTCTCCCCTTAGGCCACGCCCCTCTCACATTCACTCTAATGTTTAACGAAGACAGCGGCGGTGTAGAATACTACACGGAGAGAAAAGATTTATAAAATTTACTGACATTGTTAGTAAACTGGTTATATATTGGCAAAACTTGAAAAATTACTATCTTAAGTTAGTAAAACATATCAATTTGTTGGAAATGATTCTTAGAAAGCTGACACTTTTTACTAACTTAGGATAGTAATTTTTCAGTTCTTGCAAGTATATGACCAGTTTACCAACAATATCAGTAATTTTTATTAATCTTTTCTCTCCGTGTAGTAAACCTCGTGACTGGTGACTGTGAGATAACGAGTTCCATTCTATGATAATTACGTTGTTCTTTCTAACGTAACTATAAGGAATAATATAAATGTCCCCATAAATGCCTCGAGTTATTGTGAAATATAGTAGCACGAGTAATAATAAATTTCTCTGAATGTACGAAGAGCTTGCGATGAAACATTGACGCGTACAGTAACATATCAATTGGCGCTAAAGTCGACAAAAATATTGAAAATAAAGGATGGAGGAGGATGAAAAACGGCCGGGCGATGCACACACTCGTTTGAGCGGATCTTTATTGTAAGATGGCCGAGGTTGCGTAGGAGTAAGAAACAGGGCGATATGTATTTGCTCGTTATGATGAATGGCAATGGGCATTGAATTTACAGTTACGGCCTGGAGGTTGTCGCTGGCGTCGGCGAACGCCCAACAACGTCGCACTGACGTACGACGAATCAATATTGCCCGTTTTTACTGTCTCGAGATTTCAAACGTTTATCTGTTCTGAATATGCGACGAAGCCGTGTTTACGGCTCTCGTCGCAACCACGCAACTGCAATAAAAATGAAACATCGCTTTGTACATAATATGTATATCGCGGCGTTACTTATATCTCGCAACACTGATAGCTACGGGAGATGAAACGAAGGCAAAATTCACGACTTATCGATGCGGAAACACCGCGAAGACTTACGCTGCTTTTCAATTCGACAAAGTGCACTCCCCAAATAGACGTTGTTATATTATTCACCGATCATCCCCCTCGGCATCAACAGTTTTGTTTTCGAACAAAAAAAAAAAAATGAAAATGGTACACGGTCTCGTTCGAAAATCATCTTAATTCCGAGAGAATTAATCTTAATTACATTAATTGTCTTTATTAAAATTAATGTCCTCCAAATTCAGCTTCTTGAGAAATGTAAGTAAGTACTGTTTGTTTGAAGGGAATGGCAAGGGCAGTGGAGAGGTGTTGTGTTTGTTTTTGAAAAGAATACCAAGGAAACTTTGTTTGTTTTGTTTATATTTCGATCATGCTTGTAAGTCTGATCAAATAACGTTTGTCTGCATTTTGCTTGGGAAATTGCTTTAGTCGTAATTACGTGACAGGGTTTAGAAGACCCAAAGATTGAGCTTCAATATTTTTTTTTTCACAGCCAATAAACGAAAATAATATAAAAGTGCACTATGGATATTATGATATCGAGCTAAAAATAGATGATTATTAAGTGAAAAAGAAACAAAGAAAGAATAACTGTGTAAAACATGAAACTGTAAACGAAAAATGTTTCGGTTTGACCGTTTCGCTTCAATTTTACGACTTGACGGAGTATACAAATAGCAATATTGAATTGCATGTTTTCCCCAAAAGTGCTTTTAATATTCAGTTCCAATAATATTCAAATTTTGAATAGTAAAATTTGTTGATACATATTTATAAATCTTTTGTAATGAAAAACATACGCACTACAAAAACATTTTTTCCACCAAAATCATAAAAGAATTATTTTCTAACACTATTAATTTAACGGAAATGTTGAATAATTGTTTTAAATTATTTGAAAATAATTACCTTTCTGTTGCTGCGCATTGACTAATAAAAATTATTGTTGTTCAAAAATTGCTCTTTGTACGCCAAGAAACATTGTTAGCTACACGGAGGAAAATTCGTGCAGTTTACACAACAGCATGCGTAAAGTTGAAGCGTAAACAATTATAACAACTTAAAATATGATAGCAGCAACTGTAAATGGAGTTGTTGGAAGTATTTTCACTCCAACTCCGTGTTAAGAGTTGGTTTTGGAGTCAACTCCCGATTTGCCGTTGTGGTTATCACTGTAACTGAAATTGATTACAGTAAACAAATGAAGCACAGATAACCTTAGAGCTAAATTTAAATTTGTATTGTAAAAGATATTCAGATTTTGTTCATTAAAAATTAAGTACAGCATTTGAATTAAATGCATAATAATATAAATGAAAACTACGTGCGTTACACTGGAAGAATTTTGGTTTAAAGGTTTAGGACAACAATTTTTTAAACATTATATCAACTCTAAATGAGTAGCTGTATCGAATACATGCTTATACATTTGGTTCCAAATCCAACTCCACATATACAGTAGCGATTACCGGATTTTTTTCTGAGTGTACGAAACGATGATCATCTAATATTCGACGACTCATTTCTCCGTGGAAATGGCTATAAAATTCGCGATATCGCAGACACTGAGTGTCAATGTCGTCGTCGCCTCAATAAAAGTTGATAAAATGCTGACATACAAAATTGAACGTGCCAATTTCGACGAATATTTACACTTGAAAAGAAGGTCTTGATTAGGATTTCGAGTTTTTCGAAATGCACCGCGATTACATTTTCTTGACAAATATAGTGTACTTTATTAATTTTCAAACTGTCAGACAAACATTTTCTTCCGCGAGTTATTAATAATACAGTCAATTTTACTATATAATTTTTCTCAGTGTATAAAATATAAGACTCTGAATTTGTTGTTTTAACTAATGATGAGACGAAAAACTTTAAAATTGATTCATCGAAAGGTCTTAAGTAAAATTTATAAATAAAAGTTGAAATATTATTATTATAAGGAGATCAATAAACAAATAAAATTGTTAAACGTATAGAAAGTAACGTAATGTTAAAGGAGAAAAGTAAAATAAACAATGAATGAAAAATCCTCCAAATAGCAAACAAATCAATTAAGCATACACTCGAACTTTGCTTAAAGTAAATTTCTGGGAGACAAGTTCTTGTTTAAAGCACGTAGAGTGTTCAACTTTGCCTTTAACACAGCAAAAGAAAATGCGTAAACTTTATTACAAGAGTATAAAAAATATTAACTGATGCCTACAATTAATTTAATTAGAAATTTGTTTTTGATATTTCACGAAAGGATGTGCGCAAAATGCTTATTATTTCAATTGAAAAAGAAGGATCTTGACGGTAACTTCCGGTTAATAAATGCTTTACTTTTCTTACGGGAGCTAAGAACCACGAGAACTGAAAGATAAAAGAGAAGAGGAAGAAAAAAAAAAAATTACCAGGCAACCGCGTCGTTTTGCACGCGTTGGGACGTCGCATAATAGACGTTGATTAAATCCTTCTTTTTTCCGAGAATCAGAGAAGAGACGCGGAAAAGAACTTGGAGATTAAAATCCCGTTGCATATTTTTTCGTAGCAACTCTGTATCCTCGTCCTTTCTTACCCAAGATTCTTAAATACTTCGCCCCCGTGTATATATACTCGCCCCTTCCGCTTTCTTGATTTCAAGTTTTCAAACAAAATTATTGGACAAGCGAAAAACTCCGCCGGGAAATTACTTGAGTGCCGTCGGCGTCGCGCCGAGACTAATTCATTAACTAAATACTCTTCGAGTGCCATCCGTTACGGCCGAGTTGCGCGACATCCCCATCGGCTCCGCCGACCCTATCGGGCGCAAACGCGCCAACATTTTGTTCCAGTATTTTTGCACACCCTCGAATCAAATGTTTGAACCCGCGAGGACGGTCCCACGCGATACGCCTTCGAGGCCAATAAAATATAGATGTTATCGCGCTTCCGTATGTAGGTCAGGCGCGTTTCATTCGCCGGCACCGCGTTTCCACCCAACGCCGCAAAAATATTTATGCACAAACGTAAAATCGCATTTGGCTTTGCGCTCGAGCGATTATTTTCTTTTATTTCCACCTACTCGCCAATTAAACCTTATCGGCAACACCGTCGTTTCGAGAATTGTTTTGTCATTCCTGGGCCTCCTTGTGTCTGCTTGTGTATTTACTCGTTTTCAATTACTTTACACCGCACGACATTTGTACATACGCAACAAATTTTATTCATTTAATTTTCCGTGTAATAATATTCTGTAAGTATAATGCCAAATTAGTAAACTTTTTATTGAAAGTTTATATTTTTTCCTCTCAGTGTATAAAACACGAAATTTATTTGAATGATGTTTAAACTTAAATATGAAATTAAATATACGAAAATTATAACATTTCATATTTTCAAATATAACAAACCGTATTTACTTTAAATTGTCAAAAAAATAAGGTAATATAAAACAATTTTCATATTCAAATATTCATACAAAATGCCATTAAATTATATAAACTCATTGCTTTTAACACTTTATAGTTTTTATATTAAATATTTTTTTAATTGTTTTAAATATACAATAAAAATTATGGAACTCTTTAATATAACTTGTATATTAAATTTTAAACTTTAATTTAACTTGTATATATTTGCTCTCGCTAACATTGATTTATTTATTTAACAACTTAAAAGAACTGAAATTCTCCTAACTGAATTAAACCTTATTATCAACATACAATAATTGGCATCTTCTTCAGCTTCATCTCTTTCTAAAACATGAATACTCATTAGGAATATTAATTTTCAATGACCTTTATACCGGAACCGTGTTGTTTTTATTTTTATTCGAACCGACCGAGCTCGCTCGTCTTGCCTACTGCCCGAAAGACCTTTGTACGATTGTTTATGACTTTCTTGCTTTCCTCTCTCCGTTTACGAACAGTCTCGGTGACGTTTGTTAGCTCCCTTTCCCCCTCAACATTTTGTCCCCCGATTACATTGTTCTTCTGTGGTTCTCGCGATCCTCGCAATATTGCCATCCGCGCGGAGACAAATAATATCCGAATGTATAGTTTATTTGGAGCGCTCGAAATTGAATGTAAATTGAAAGTGGAACGGCGAAACATGAAAAACGGATATACTGCGAATTAACGAATGCCAGTAAACACCTTTTGAACTTGCCATCCGAAACACGGCTTATCAGATTGATATACTGCCATTGCAACGGCGCTCTTCTATCTTGCGCGCTCTAAAACGGTTATAAATGGCGGCCAAAGATTATCCCCGTTGCACCGGCTGGAATTACGAGTCTTGTATCAATGCAACGCATCCATCCCATTGGCAATCTTGCAATGCGCGTAAGAGGTGCGTTGGGCCGCGCAAATCAGCCGCCTTTTAAATGCAGTCGCTGAGTGATGAATTTTTAATTGGCCGCGCGTAATTGAAAAAATGGCTTTCGACGCGGCGATCATATTTCAGCGCGGTCGCGTGAAAACATGACGGCTCAATTTGTTGGATGAAATTTGGGAGAAATCAGCCGGGATCGCCGGGACGTTATGGATAAAGCGTCGCGCGTAATAGCGTCTCAATTAAAACGCGGGATATATGGCTCCGCCGCTCTATAATGAAATACTTGATACAAAAATGCGCGCCGTTCGTCACTCGCTTCGCATTTTTATTCCCAGCCAATTGTACGAATCGGCCAATGTACGCACGTCACGCGCTTGTCAGAGCCATTGGTTTATGGCCCTACCCCGTTATTTTATTCTTCTATTGCTACTATCTAACTGCACGTGAATCGAATTCGAGTACAAGTTGTGGTCAATTTTGCTACAACGCTCGATGCAGACTGGACGTCACGATAAATCACGTGATCGTGGCTTTACGTGTACCGCTTGTTATGCCTCGCGGGTATTTTCTCTCTTTCTTCTATTTTTTTTCCTTTTTTCCCTTTTTTTTGTACATTATTTTCGACGAAAAAAAAATGCAATTCATTATTTCTAAAACTGCCAAAAATGACTCGATTAAACAAACGGTTTAACTGCATTACATTGATACTCAATTTGGAAACGGTGATTTTATGGTCATGATTGTCAATCACAAATTATATGACTAAAAAATTAAGATAATTTTTTTTAAATTTTCTGTTTCAACTATAATTGTGATTGACTATTAGTTTGAAATGAAACTTAGTTTCGGTTAAGTCTCTTGTATACATATAATTATTTTATTCAGTTTATAAATGCTATGTTTATATTTTACTATTCTTTTCGTGTATTCATATTTTTCCAATACTTACACTGAGAAAAAAACATAGCTAATTCAACCAAAAAACATAGTAACTGTAACAAGACAAATATTAAAATATTTATTTTGTTGAGTTTACAATGATTTTTGGTTACGTTAACTGTAATTATGGTAACCACAACCAAAAGTATCGTTTAGTTTACTATTTGCTATCTACAAAAGTTCCATAGTTACTGTGACAATTTTAATTTTTCTCAGTGTATGCCTAAATCTGTTATATATTCACTAATTTTGTTTCACTCTTTTCCTTAATTTCTTAAAACTTTTAGTAAATCGTTGTATAACTGCTTTATGAACGGCACAGGTTGGAGACACTGAATAGTGACTTCTAATGGAGAGGGGGGGTAATAAATAGTTTGTCAACAATTAGAATTCAGTTTATTAAAATTTGAAATCCCTTGGTTTTTAATGTTTAGTATTCTTTTTTCTCCGTGTCCATACTATTTAATTATTAATTACTTTGTTTGTATTGTTTTATTTATTTCATTTTGTTCTTATTACCCATTGAAACCAAAGCGTACCATTTTCAATAATTCTCTAACCGAATATATAAACACTCAAAAACGTTATGAATACTACAATATGAATATTAAAATTATGAAAACACACTTGTTGACCTTTACAAGATCCGAATATTAAGGAACGTACTACACATACCGTACACGTTGTTTTATAATCGTATATATTATGCAGTAACAACATCAATGTTCTTTGTAACATCTGAAACACAAACACAAATTGTTCCTTTCCCGAAAATATTTCATATCATTTCCGATACGCAGAAATAACAAGGAATACTACAAAGAAATGAATTCTTATTTTTTTGATCGACGAACAGAAAAGAGCCGAAAATACAGAGACATTGTAAAAACCGAATGTAGTATGTGCACTTTTCTATAGAAGAAGGTCTGTCTTTGAAACTGACGTCGGAATGTACACGTTATTACATTTTAAAATAGAAATTTGTAAAAACCAGAATATCTGTTAAAATGAATATTGATATCCTACAATAACTTTCCCGTCCGAATTGAGACATGTTAGAATAGAATATTTAATTCTGATATATGTCTTACTTATTGCATAAATTGCAGCAGCAATTTTTTTTTCATTATTAACAACATATCAAATGATACATTCGTGTCATATTAAGATCAAATCTTGCTACCTTTTTTGAATTATAATTATTTTCAACACTGTTGAAAAGTGTAGTAACCGTCAAGAAATTATGCAAAAATAATTCATAATCATTGAATCAAGGCTTCCAATTTATTCGCCCAAAAATTGAATCATTTAATTAAATGCACGTGGATATCGCCATCAGGAGCTGTGCTCGAATCCTTTCGTTTCGGGATACACAATAGCTCCAATTGTAGGCAATAACCTCGAAACTTTTTCCCCTTTTTTTCGTGTAACAAAAAGATTTTAAATCGAGTTTCAAAAACAAACGTACGAGGCTCCGTCCGAATGCTCGAAAAAGATCCAATAAATCATTTGCTCCTCGCACGATGTGCAGTCTATATTTTGTATATTTTTCGTTCGGCTTTTCGGTTGTTTTTCCCCGACGCTCCGTTTCACGTAATAATTTTTTGCGTCCTTGATTTTACGCGTAAGTCCTGACGTAAATAATATACGGCCGTGCCGCAAGTGCCAGTCCACCGAGACCTGTTACAAGAAGATAACGATTTCGATACGAATCGCACAAGTGCATCGGGATTTTCAACTGGAAACAGCCGTCGAATCGAATAGTAGTCCGTCGTTCACGTGTTCGTTTACTTATACCTCAGGGAAACATTTCTCATGGGACATCGAAGTTTCGTAAACAGCAAATCGCCTTAATTTCTTAAGGAAGCGCAGAAAAAATTCCTGTTGTTGAAATTATAATGTGATCGTAGTAAAACGTATTGATATAATAATCTGTATTAGACGATATAGTTTTAGTTAAAACAGAAAATTTTCATTTTAAAAACCAGTCATTTTTATTGTATCTGAAACAAAGTTATAACATGTGCCCAATATCGGGCCAATTATCAATACTGGCGATTTCTAAACAGTGGCCAGATTTGGCATCCAAGCTTAGCCCGTTCATTTATTTCTACATTGATAATTATCTTATAATTGTATAGATTTAATTAACCATAATTTTGTTCATTATACACTGAAAAAAATTAAAATTGTCACAGAACTATGGAAGTTATGTAGATAGCAAATAGTAAACTAAACGATACTTTTGGTTGTGGTTACCATAATTACAGTTAACATAACCAAAAAACATTGTAAACTCAACAAAATAAACATTTTAATATTTGTCTAATTACAGTTACTATGTGTTTTGGTTGAATTAGCTATGCTTTTTTTTCTCAGTGTACGAAGAAAATGATTAATTATTACGAGTGTTATCAAATAATTTCGTAATAAGTTTTCTTTAACAAGATTCTCTTTTATTGAACTTTTCCCGCTTTCTGTAATTAAATCCAAGCAACAAAACTTTAATAAACATTTTAATTAAACTTTTTTCAAAGGCTGAATAATAACAACGCTTCTTAAAGCAATAAACTTCACATTACATTAATTGATGGTAGTCCTGGCTCTTGTTTAAAATTTTCCTCCTCCTGCAAGGAACATTATTAGTATTGACGTGTGATAATTATTAGACATTAAGAAAATAATTTGTCGAGAACAGTATTGAAAGATTTAACGAATAAATGTTGGCTAATTGGAGACAGGGTCAATGTTACCGTGTAGTTAAAACTTTGACAGAACCGTTTGGAAGGAATAATGAACGTGTACATATTCGACGCATTTTCTCGATAAATAATAGTACTTTATCCTCCGCTGGAGCATGTAACCGCTGTCGAGGGTTTTCCATCTCGATAAATAATAATCTCTGGGGACATTACCTGTCGTTAACAGGCGTTAAGGCTTGGTCTTCTGCACCAAAATTCGTCCATCAATGCCCATTTTACAACGTGCATTCTTAATAAATAAAGACCTTTTTCTGGCGTCCCATCGTAACTACTTATTTTTCATCACCGCACACTAATGCAATTCCCTTTTGCATAAAAACATAACTGATCTCTTTTACGTTTATACGGCATATATTTTTACGAAAATGGACTCCGCTTGTAAAACACTGTTTTATGTAAAAGAATATTATAAATTAATGGCCAACTAAAAAAGTAACATAAACCGAGGCTTTTTGTGACACGGTAACTTCGTCACCTTTCTGTTTTATAATTTTTTTTTAAGCTATATCGCAAATCTTTTCAAGATTTCAATTCTTTTAATAATTATAATAATGATAATAACAATGAATTATTAGCAGAATTTTATTTGTCATAATTTAAATTAAAGGAAAATTTAATTCACTAAAATAAAAGTTCATTTCCCCGTTAGAAAAACTAAGTTTTTGCTTTGATTAACATTAAAACCTTTTTATTCAAGATTATTTTCGATATGATATAATATGTAAGTATGGTTTAAATAATTAATTGATTTAAAGCTAATTCAACAAATGGTTTTTTTTTTCAATGCAGTTAATTGCATTTACACGACTTTTGACGCGAAATTTTTGCGTGAGCAACAGTATTGAATTTTACAATAATGTGATAAGTCACGGATACAATTGGCCAAAACAAAATTACGGCCCTTCCCGTTTTGTGTACTAACAGGATGATTTATTCGTTAATTAATCAGTAGTTAATTCTGCTTTATTTATTGATAATGTTATGTACACACGTAACCGTGCACAAATTGCGCTGATTCGCGTACAAAGTTTACACGACTCCGCGAACCACATTCTGTGATAAAATTCGTCGGAATTAAGTGAAGTGAAAAACCGTTGATAAAGCCGGCGTCGTTTAAATGCGGAAAAATAACCTAATTTTAATATTAAATCAACTTTAATGCAGAGTTAATATACACTCTTAAAAATGATCTGCTTAAAATAAAATTAAATTCCTCTAATGATATTTCATTTTAAATTAAAAAAAGTAAGCTGATTATTAAAGTATTCCTTTTATATTAATTAAATACGTAATTTTAAGATAAAAGAATGCCTTTTTATAACGAAAGGTAATTCCTTTATACTCTAAAACATATCGTTTCAAATTTACAAGAAGTCCTCTTAATTTAAGAATAAGAGATGGAAATCGTACGTGCCATATCGGTTATATATAGGTTACGTTGTCACCTGTCACATTATTTTAATAACAAAATTTCAGGAAGAGAAACAACTTACTTTTATTTTACACGGAATTCATATGAACTACAAATGATATTCCTCTAATTTTCAGAGGATGCGTAAATATACAGTCGTAACAAGAAATTCCTCTTATTTTCAAACGAAAT
>JABFPN010006743.1:0-11163 GCA_022817305.1 Leptoteleia sp. ZL-2020 | reverse complement strand
AACTGTATGCATTACATATACTTAGTTTTTCCATAAATTATTACAGTTACACCTACAGAGTACATATAGGTTCAATACCCCAGAATTTATTGATAAATATACTATTTCATTTTTCTCAGTGTATAGAATCCGTAAACGAGTATAATATTTCTGGTGCTAAATCTAATTACTACTAGGCACAATTACCCTGGTATTTTATTTAAAAAGACGTTTTTGAAAAATTGTTATATTTATTAATACGGACAATTGCATTAAACGGTAATTATTGGATATAGTACCCCCCCCCTAACGTATGATTTTTTTTTTTTTGAAATCGATGTATTTTTTTGCGCTGATTACGAATCCGCAAAAATTAGAGCGCGGAACCTACCCCTTCAATAGTTATGGGCCAAAAATGGGTCAAAATGGGTCAAAACATTAAACTAATGCTATATAATTTAATAATTAAGAAAAGAAAAATAGTGTTAGGGCGTACGAAAACTAAATTCAACCCTTTATCTTAGCAAAATTCTTCTTTGTCATATTATTTGACTGAAAGGTAATCTACCTAAAGTTTTCATGTTTTCTCGTAAACAGAAGGGCAGTTAGAAAGTTCGTAATTAGAAAGAATTTACAATTAAACGAAGATGCAAAATTAATTTATTCTTGCACCAGCTCATTATTTCAATTGAATATTAGCAAAAAATTTGTTTTATTTAACGAAGTTTTGCGTATACAATGATGAGACTAACATGTCGAATGAAATTGAAAACGATAAACAATTCATCAGTAGTATTGTTTTAAATCGCATTTAATGAATAATTCATGAGAAGTCGTTTGAGAGAAACTATCGTTGCGGAGGATCAGGCATGACCTGGGACACCCCCATGTTTGTGTATATCGTTCATTTCGTCGTTCCTGCGTTTGCAAACGGTAAAGTGCGTTGTGCGAAGTTCTTATCTCGTACGTATTCAGTGGATGTTGCGACAGGATCGTCACGTGTCAATTCACATTATTACTATTTACCAAAGCGAGATGCCGAAGATCGATTGCGTTGTGGACCCTCCGTGTGGGAAAAGCCAACACAAACAGAAAATAGAGATAGATAAAGTGGCGAGCAGATCTGCTTTCGGGGCTTCCCGAACCCCTCGTATAACGCCGCGGTAATCCCAGATTGACTCGTGTCACTTATTAATATTTTATGCAAACACCGTGATTTACGGTTAGAACGATGCATTACCACCGTGACTGTCTTTAGGAAGTACGATAACGCCGCACGAAACAACGCTCTTATCGCGCAAGCTCATCGATTTATGGACGATTAATATTTACCGTGGACATCTTCATTCTCGGAGAATTCGCGATTAACATAATTCACGGTTAATGCCCGTTATGGTGGTTCCCGACCGAACGCGGATTAACTGTTTTTCTTTTGTTTTTTTTTTTTTGTTTTTTTTTTCGTTGGCTTGTCGAAGAAAATTATTGACACCGATAAACAAGGATAACGTTTATCGAGCCGATTCATTATTTCAGTTACGTCTAATTAACACACATAACCTTTTCGTCCGGACCTTTTTTCGGGACACTTTAAATAACCCCCTAATTACCTTTAAATGCGCCGCACTTTAAGTCGAAAATAAAATTCAGAATTACTTGGATAAATTAATAATTACGCCCGATTAATTATATAATTAAAAATTGTCGAATCGCGGGTATTATTGACACCGGCGTAATTTGGACAGTCGGGAAAATTGCTTCGAATAACGGGCGTGTTAATTAAAATTCCTCTCGATAAGGTAATGGACTTAAATATAACATCACATGCCATTTCCATTACAATGTAATTAAATTATATTGTAATTATGAGCAACGCTTAAATAACATAATGTTTATGAAATTGATTTTCGATGCCAGAAGATAATACAACAAGCGGCATTTACATTTTAAATCGCGTCATATTTTCGCTGCAATATTCAGTAAGACCGTTAAATTAATTCCGTACTCTGCCTCCCCTCCTCCCCCGCTTTAAATTTCGAATTCGGTTAATTCCGATTAAAGCAACAGCCTTGTTAATAACTGTATTAACGGGACAAAGCCGCGGCGCAATTAACGCGGTTATTTGAAATCTAATTGCCTGCTTTATGACGAATCAATAATCGCGACAATATAATGCCGAGTGGGATTCTTTTCGCAATTAAAATGCCTCGAATTTGGAGCGCGTCGCGATATAAAAGGTACGCCCCCGTCGTTGGCGAACCCAGCCGCATTTCGCCGCGAATTATCAGACGATCCCGTAAATGCAAGTTAATTGAATTTCGCGCAAATATGAAACAATTGCACTTTATGCAAATGCAAACGTATTGAATTTTCGTCAAGTTCGGATTAATTATACTGCGCTCGCGCGCATTCAGATGAGCGGGGGTTTTGCGCGAATCTAAATTAATTTGATCATTATCAGCGATACGAAGCTTGCGAAATTAGCCCAACACGAAAAGGCTTTATTAGCAGATGTATCGGGGTTGGCTTTTGCAAATAGTTATATCAGCGGCTGACAGCCTATGTCGGCACGTGTCAGCTTGTGCCGCTCTTATCATCGTTATGTGGATTCTGCCACAGTGTCGTTGTGTTTCTATTATCTGTAATAATATATTCTTTTTTTATATATATCCATATACACATATATATATATATATATATAAGCTCGCGAGAGATGCGCCGTTGTTTCTCCCCAGGGAGGGAGTGCCGCGCGTTTGTCAATGTTTGCCACTGTCGACACCCACCTACTTATGCAAATCATTTAATTTAGCCCCCACCCCCAGCCTGCCACCTCTCCCCCTCCCCCTTCGCGTTTTCCCCGGCTCACCCCCACGCCCCCATTTGCCCTCTTCTCGGTTCTCGATTGTATCTCGAAACCTATTCGTATTCATTGCTTTAGAGGGGGACGAGCTGTACAAGCAACCATACGATTGCGTTTCTGTTCTCGATACTATTTCTGTTTATAAATGAAGGAAGACTACCTTTTTCAGTTTCAATAAATTGCTATTGAGTTTTTGATGACATCGTGTTTTCCAAGATAAAAACGTCGGCTTTTATAATTGATTAATTTAATATCCAGTGATTTACTGTATCGCTCGCTTTCCAGGTATTTCAGCTTTTGAACTCGCGATTCGTATTCAACCGAGTTTTGCACCAGTCGTGTCATTCGACGGACAGTGTGTCTCGAATATAATTTATTATTCGGCCAATTTAATTCTACGGTAGTATTAAATATATGCAATGTACATTTTATTAAATTTTAGTTACACTTTGTAATGTTATCGAAGTAACAGCAATTTAATCAAAGATTTTAGTTATTTTCGGTTCGAGTACATTTCGTTTATGCATTTATTATCCTCGTGATGAACCACGGGTACTTTTTGTAATCGTGCAGGTTGTGTTATTTGGAGTTATATAATTTCTTAAGTAAACCATTAGTTTGATGAAATTTTCAGGTTGTTTCTCTTAGTTGATGATATAATAGCTGCCTTAAATGCCTAAAACAGAGTTAAACTTGGCCAGTTTAATTCTAATTTAAATTTAGTTATGAGACTAACACTACACGACATGCGTTTTATCTTGAAGGGATGATGAAGAATATGACATTGTCTGATGTAGAATGCAAATTTCAATGATATTCTTATTCTATATTTTATTTTATTGTATTACCTCTTCCCGTCGTGTATATAAACAAACAATTTAAAGGAATTTATAAATTAAACGTGATAAATCTGAAAACAAAACAATTGCTAAGCTGCTATTATTTTATCTCCAATATTGCTTTTATAATAATAATTTCGAAATTTCACAGCGGGAAGTAAATAATCGGGATATATTGAATAAAAATAAAATTTCCAAATCCTGTATTCGAGTGCCCTCATCAAAGGCTAACAGACATTCATACTGTCAAATCGCTTCGACTCATCGTCCGATCACATCCGCATAACCCGTACGATTCAGTCTATACGATCGTCAATTTAACGATGCAATTTTTTCGGGGAATCTGCTTCGAATGACGCTGCGAACTCTCCTGGAGGTATCTCGAAATTTCCCCCCGCCGTTCGCTATCAAACGCAACGCGAGCCGCATTCGAAAGTAAACTGTCAATTTGGCGGTCGACGATATTATCCGGATTGATTTGAGTGTCAGGCGGGCGCGGAATCAATGCCGATCGTCGATTATAGTATCGCCGTCGCACGGTTACGAACGTGGCGAATGACGTATGCGATTGTGTGGTCGTTTAACCATTTTACATCGGTGGAAACGGCTGTTGGCAGCCGCGTCGAAAGCAGTGTACACACCACGTCGCGCAGCTAACGCGCATCGATTGCGATGCCCGTGTGCGGGCGCGCGTGTGCCGACGGGCGCGTGTGCGCCCGCACACCGCCGTCCACATTGGCACACGCGCGTGTGTGAGTGCGCGCGCGCGCGCGCTCGCTTCTCTCGCGGCGAAACAAACGGGAGGATGGCAGGAGTGAATTAGTAGCATTGTTAATGCAGTAATCGAGTGTTTCATCGTTCGATGATTCCGAGCCGGATGACGAGAGGGCGCAGGTGTGTGCGCGTGTCTGTGTGTGTATTCCATCGCGTGATACACGGTGTTGTCATCGAGCCCGTATCATGAGGCGCGGGGCCAAAACTTTTGCCCCGCGCCGCGCGCTTTACACGCATCGGCTCCGGCTCCGGCTCCGACGATTGTTTCGCCGCGGCGCCCACCTTCCCTCCGTCATTTAACGCGCGTTATTTTTCAGTTTGCCTTTATTATGCGATTACAAAGTTGGCGTGTTTTATTCGATGGCAAAATACCCCGAGCGCGTTGTCGCACCCGGAGTATGTGTACGTACAACAGTCATTGCATTACAGCTTTACGCCGAGTAAACCTGGTGGGCCGTTGCCTCGCATTTGTTTGAAATATTTCGTCCTACTCGATCGATAGCAATTTTAGCCCGCTCGTTTGGCTTTATTGAAATGAGCCCGCTGTTTTCGGCAACGACGGCGCATGAAATTTATGTACGCGGCAAGGAAAATTCTTTTGGCCAGAGAAACGCGAACTGAAGCTACCGGCGATGAAACTATTTTGTACAGTACGTGTAAAGGGAAAGGTTGTTACTGTGGATTGCAAGGAGCGCGTGTTGGCCGAGGATTACGGCTTTTATTTATATTAATGACGGTGTGTTATGTAGTACTTCTTTTGTGTTCTTTACGGTGTACTGTACTTTCCGATTAAAGTGTACATTAAGGTCGAATAGATTATTTTGCTTAACATCTTTACAGTATATTAATTTGTTTCTCTTATGGAAAGCAGTCGGGTATTGCAATATTAACGATATAATGATGTTGATAGACCATTACTCTAGATTTAATCAATTATACTGGAAGACAGAATTTGTTAATAGTTGTTACCATATTTTTATAACAACTTATAAACGTATATGATTAAAGTCTTCATTATATGATGTAATGAAATTTATAAAATACATTCTTTGATAGTGTAGAAAAATTTCGTTATCAAGGAATAGAACCCTTAAATTCGTAGCCACCAGTCACGCTCTTTACCACCACTCTATGTCGCCGCCTAGAAAAGTATTGTTCTTTGTCAAACTCGAATTTCAATATGAATTTATAATGGAATATTTATATTAGAAAGATTCAAATAAATTGTTTTACATGTTATTTATTATCAATGAAAATAAATGATTATTTTGTATTAATGAAGAATTTTGTATAAAAATTGTAGAATAATTTTTCTATTTCGCTCATTAAATTTAAACGATTTTGAAGTATTTATGTCATAAATCAACGATTATGATAGGAATAAATACTAATTACTTTTATTGAATGTACAGTACTTAATGGTCTGTATAATGAAACCAACTAAGTCAACAATTTTAGTCACTCTTAACGTCATGAGTCAAATTTGATATTAACTTGATTATTTAGTAAACCTACTTTAGTGGTGTGTTAGTGAAGTCGGAGAAAATTGAGACTTACAGTCCATTGAGTAAATCTACTCAATAAATATGTGGGAAATATAAAGAAAAGTAGTTTCACCCTAAAAACACATGGAAGGCATCCCCAATAGTACACAATATATATCGATATTCTTTAAACAAAGTCTATTTCCTGCCTACAATAATTAATCGCAATACATTACTATAAAATTATACTCTAAAATATCATGGTATAATTGTATAATAAGTATCGCTTTTCTGCATAGAAAATAATTAAAATACATTGTACTAATCTCTAGCCTAATTTTAATTAAGAGGGCATAACATCACTACACGTACATTTCCCATACATCACCCACCTACATAATCTAAAATTCCATCTTATTCTCATTCTCGACTAAATTATGATTGACTCGAATCTCAAGCAAGATACCTTTCCTTAAATCTCGCTAGACTCCATAAACATAATTGCGTCCATTGCCTTAATATCCACATAAATCAACTCTAATTGCCTTCCATTGCCATTCCGACAAAAACGCATGAAATAATATCCAATCTGAAATCAATCTCGACAGTGCGATAATTGAAATGGGCCTGCCCTCACGCTAATGCGCATTAATTTGATCGCGCATAAAACTGCCGACAGTGTTGTAATACGTAACGAAAAGCAGTCGGCGTTGTATCTTCGCGAGTGCAAGTCACCATCATAAAACGCATTCAATATACATTTAGCGAGCGCCACGATAAGGACACGCGAGCATTGATTTACGTCTAAAGGCCCGTCGGCTGGGGTAAAAAAAAGTAGGGACGTGGCAAGGGGGGGGGGGGCAATTATTTGTTTTATCATGCCGCGATGGCAGCTCACGCTACTTGCCACGGGTTTATAGCTTAGGCTCGTATAAAGCTCGGCCGTGTACACGACGTGTTAGCGTTGTTTGCTGGCGGCCGGCGTTCGTCCGCTTTTCGCCCGGAATAAATGAAAAACTCCGCGGCGCAATGTCACCGGCGCATCCCGGCATGGATCGTTTGTCAAAACCCTTTATTGCCGTCGTCGTGCTGTATTCAAAGCGGAACTCGAATGTCCCGTATAAAAGTGCACCGCTTCACTTTTATATATGCCCGGCCTTCAGTTTTATGATTACACCCGGCACCGCCTGTTTCCGCACTTTAAAGCCGAAAAATGTCGACACGGTCAGTCACAATATCGTGTTATTTTTTTTTTACCTCTCTTTTCCCGCTGCCTGATTTTTTTGTTTATTTATTTAGTTTTTTTTTTTTTCGCTTCAGTTTTGGCGCATGATTTATACATTTCATTTATACCCGTAGAACTGGCCTTTTTCAGCAAGACGCGTATAAATACATCGAAAAATTCGCGTGAAATACGAGCGAATAACATTTTGGCTAGTCGTGACAAAAATTGCGAGCAATTGTTTGTGTGTTTATTTCTAATGGGATAATTCAAACGGTACTTATAAAATAAAGAGGTGAAAAATAAAAAGGAAAAAAAAAAAGAAAAAAGGAAAATCGCATTGCGACCGAGGGTCGGGCCAGGGACCAAATCCGACATAAATTAGCGAGAAGTAATGGCGGCGAGTGGCGCGAATAAATATTGTTTCAAGGAGCAACACGTAGGAAATGAAAACTCCGGAGCCTGCGTTGACGTTTACGTTGTTGGATAATGAAATATTTTCTTATTGTTCGCTCCGTCGTTTTTCATATCCTCTTTTACTTCGTACGCCCTCGTAGTGTTAGGAAGACCGCTGCGATAGGGCCCATATAATATTCAGTATTATGTTATGAGTTATTCGAGCAACGAGGAAGAATGTATTTTTTGACATCCAGTGTTACAGGGTGAAGATGAAGTTCCATTGATTATCTACTTCGTAAAATACTCCTGAATCTTATCGACGCTTTTATCGGTGTCATTCCGTGAGGTTTTTAATAATTGATCATTATCATATTTTTCTCAGTGCAGAGTATTTAGATTCTCGAATATTTAAACCTTAATTACTACAGGTTAATTTTATAATTTTAGGTTTTTAGGTACATTTAAAAATTTATCGTCGAAGTTGCTATAATTGATTGTTTAAATATTTTGTCGTTGTTTATTTTTCATTTTCAAATCACGTAATTATTCAAACTCAATGAAATATATCATATTCGGATATGAAAAAGAAAATAATTGACACAAAGTCGTTTGTACAACGTGAAATAATAGCTGCAAAGAGGGAAACGAATCGAGTGGTAGCCTTGAAGGAATCGGCCGTCTTGTTTGCTAGCGCCTCAACACGAGTACTTATCCACAGGCACAATGCCACTGACGTTTCGGCAGATTGTTATGCGCGTTTGCGCTTTTCGTTTCTATAAGGCACGTAGTTTCCACATTATTTATGAGATTATCAGAGATTATGGGAGACGTGACGTTGACGCTGAGTTGTTCAGATTTAAACAAAAAATGACTTTCAGTTTTCGTTGTATGTTTTATTTTTTGTAGCCCACCTCTTGAATTCAGCTTTTTATATTGGGACAAATGATTTTTACATTAAGGGTGAGTGGCTCTAAATAATATAACGCTCGAATTGGGAGACTTATCGCATAATGCTAATGAATATTTATCACTCTAATCATTATTTTGGGAAAGTGAAATAAAATATCGTGTTGACTTATTTGCTACTTGTTTATTTCGTTTAATTACTTCTCGGATTTATACTGCAATAAAACACGTTGATAAAGACTGAGTATCTCGATGTCAATTAAAAAGCATTGACCGCAAAGTGGCATTATCGTATTAAGAAAACAGCCATTAGCATTAATAGCCGTTGATATTCGAACGAACTTTATAAATAATGCAAGTTGCGTTTAAATATGACATGTCGACATAAGTGTAATTTTTTATTGCAAAGTACTAGAATGCGAAGCCAGTGGCTGACGAGTAGCGTGCGAAAAAGGGTGCTTGATATGCTCGCAGCATACGTATCGCACGCCCCTAATGGCCGTCTGCTTACGAGTTGATTTATTTATCTGAGCGTTGGCAATACCACGACGAATTCACCCCAAAGGCGACGTCAGATTAGCGGACTCCCGTGTGTATCTTTCTCGCGGCGATATAATGGCATAATAGAGCATCATGATATACGAGAAAATATGTATCCGAGAGTTATGATGATGCGTTTCCTACTGAATTATTCCATTTCTGTTTTCCTCGTTCTCGCGATTGCTCCAGGAATTAAGCAAGTATCCAAAGCATGTTCCGCAGTTATTCTTTATCGTTGCTTCATTTGTTTGTTCGTCCCCCCATTTTTTTTACGAATGTTACGTGTTGGTGTAGGAAAAAAAATATACAGCGCTTACGTTGACTATGTACGTGCGGCAGTAATGTGGCATGGAGAAGGTGATTAAAGAAATTCATTGGAATTAGGATTTTCGAAGTTTATTTAATGGTCGGAATATTAAAAAGATTTTTCTTCAGCTTTATTTGTCGAATTAGTGGGGACGGGAAGATACGGGAGTTTATAAATTGCTATAAGTATCTTATTTTGGAATTTATTAAATTATTCAATCGGATATATTATATTAGGTAGATTAGTTATTATTGATATCAAAGTGAGAATAAATAAATAAATGCAACAGAGACAATTTTTATATTAAGTAAATATTTTGTTGATTGTTAAAATTTATAATTATAAAAACCAGTGATTATATTTTCACGTTAAAAATGTTATTCTATATATATATATATAAACTTCTTCAAATCAAACACGATTAAATATAGAAGATTTGGCTGAATATAAAAACTGTTGGTGCACAAATAAAAGAGAAACATCAAATTTGGAGGATCGACGGGGATCGACGGGGATCGAAGTAACTGAATGGTTTAGAGGGAACATTGGATTTCAGGGAGTAGATGCTACAAGATCGTTCGGGAACAGGACAGATCTCCATCAGTGAGCAATCCGCTGAGCTGTCGGGGGATTGAGAAAGTGGATAAGCTAAGGAACTCGCTCTTCTAAGATGATGAATCTGGCGCGGAAGCACTTATGACGTACGGCTGGAAGATAACCCGGGAGGGCTACTCTCGCCCACCCCGCGGGCTTTGTTTTCCGCTTCAGCGGCATCGCCCTTGCTTGGATTACTCGGACTGATCAGCTATGAAATTAACTTCTGTCTTCCTTACTTTCGCTCGTTCGATACTTTGACTTTCGGTATCTCTTCGGTACGGCGATCCGTTTACACGAGCTGCTTCACCAAAGATATCTTTTGTTACATCATTTCCCGTGTCGATTAATTTTCTTCGGCTTCTGGGCGTTGCTGTTATTGTCAGAGGTGGTTACGTATTTTCAGTGGCATCCCTCTCCGACTGCAACAATGTATTTTATTATAAGGCCGCGTGTCACGTACCGTACGCTTTTTCAAATAGTTTTTGACAACTGTTATTATGAAATCACGGTGTCTCCATATTAAAGCTAAATATTGTTATTTCGTCGTAAGGGAAGTTAAAGCACGAAAATGAGTGGCCTCTTCTCGTCCACGAGAAGCGTCTCGTCATTCTAAAAAGGTTCCGTTCTGCTCAATCATCTCGCGTGACGGCTGTGTAAATATCGTCTCTACGTCTCTATAGCAGATACCCGTAATTACCGTGCCTTCGAGCACAAATGCTTACGCAGTCGCAGAACCTGTACGAGTCACACCAAGATTGTGGGAACTTCAATAAGTTAACATACATCCAAGCAATTTCATGTACAATGTAACATCACCGGTAGTTACGCCGGCATTTAGTTTGATGGAAAAGAAAAAAAGTTAAGCGCAGTTTAGCTTCAGTTCTACCAAATTATAGTTTACAATACTTTATACATTATTTCCATCAAGTTATATAAAGTACGTATTATTATTATAATAATTATATTATATGAACCGTAGAAGATTTCGCGTACTTGTAATTTTGACAATGTAAATATTATTGATCAATTATCTTGCACGGAAAAAATAAAGTTGCTGTATTTACTACTAAATAGATGATACAGCAACTTTTAGTTGCTGATATACGGACAGTACAAATAGTAGCTGAAGTAGCAACTAAAAAATTGCTGAAGACGTGTACTAAATGTAGCGGATGAATGTTGCTGAGATAACGAATGTTTTTTCTGAAATGAATAGTTTTAATTAAAAATAAACCTAAATTAATTTATCATGTACAGGT
>JABFPN010006742.1:0-11165 GCA_022817305.1 Leptoteleia sp. ZL-2020 | reverse complement strand
TGGGACGAGACTTTAACCGGAGCAAAAGGGTTTCCCGGCATTAATTGTGCTCGAGCTCGAGATAAAGAACACTATGTTTATTATCTTCTCGAAAACTCTGGGGCCAAGTCGCGCCAAAAGACTATCCCTCTTTGTGGCTAAATCTTATCTGCCCCGGCGCGCGACGATGTGATTCTGCGATAGCGTATCGCGATAGCGAAAAAGACAAACGCCCTCCTAATAGTTTTTCCCCCGGGCCGAAAACCAAATTCCCGCGGTGCCAAGGCCGCGCGCGCGTTCCCCCCCCTCCCCCTCCCCCTCGGCCTCACCCCTCGCCGCAATGATCGCCGTGAAATCATCGCGAAATCGGCCGCGCCGGCGGCTTTCTGCCCTCCCGATTCAACGCGGCGTCGTTCGTTTTCTTGTCGCGTCGTTAACTGACTTTGAGAAGGTGGAGGAACAAGGGGGAAAGACATTCGAGTCTACGGCAACGAAGTGTTGCGTGGAGTGAAATAAGGAGGGGTCCGGTGGGAGGGGTGGGATACTCCCTATTTATATTCCGGCTAACCCTCCTCATCAACGGCGTTCATCTTTCCTATTAAAGTAGTAATTTAGCAGGAAATTAAGCCACGTACTCGCTTTCTCGTGGCGCGGCACTTTCGCCACTCTGCGGCTGTCCATTCTCTCCTCTCCTTTTTTTTTTACATCCCGCCAGCCCCTACTTACGCGCTATCATTGTCTTGCTTATCACGTTGATTACCATCCAATCGACTTTCATCGATTACCGCTTTTCGACTTGCGCTCAAATAGCCCCGGCTCAGATTCGTATCTCGTTCGATTTACCACGACATTAATATTAATCCCAATGGCAACCCGGCTGCAAACAACACACTCTCAGAGCCAAACTTTTTCATCTCGACCGAATTATTGATTCACCTGATCCGCAAGTGTTACGAAAGGCCGCGCGCATTCGCCACGTTGGAACGCGCTCGGCGAATCTCAGGGAGAATCGTTTAAGCTGGAAATTAAACAATCCTCCTAAATGAAGTGGGAATAAGCTGGTTTTCCAAATCCACAAAGCTTCCGGTTGAGCAATTTTAAAGGCCGAGGGAAATTCTTCGGCGCGAGGAAAAAGGCGATTTTGCGCTGGCTGTTTAGAATCATTATAATAATCGCCGGGTTTTTTAACGTTCGTCTAATTCTAGTTGCATAAAAGTGGGGTGCACATCATTCAACGAGACAATGAACAAAGAATCGCGTAAGGGTGGGTGGCAACGCAGGGGTTGAGGTTTCAAGCGGATGAACAGGGTGAGCTGATCCACGTATGAAGGGCTGTCAAAAACGTAATGAGAGGTGTGACTGCACATGTTCTCAGCTTCTCTTACGATTACTTCAGCCGAAGAAGAGAAATTAAAATATGAATACGTGACTCATGCTTCGTAAATACTAATGTAAAGTACTCTCGTCGCGAAATCCTCGATTTCCGGTAAAGCTATAATGTATCCTTTCCTCGCGGTAATTTAAAGTACTTGGACAATTCATTTGCAGTTTATAATACGTCGCAATTAAATCAATGACAAATTTTTGTCGGCATTGGGTAGGAGTCACAGGATTCCTAAAGAATTCCTATGGGTTCAGTGTGTATAGGATTCCTATAATACCAACAGTATTCGCTTTCGGATTCTATTCTCGAGAAAAAAAATTGCTCTCGCATTACTGAGTCGTAAGTCAAATGACAATTATAAAGTAAACAATTTTAAAGTATGCACTGAGAAAAAAGATATATCACAAATTACTATTTTTCGTATCAATTTGAGGATATATTGGAAAAGTAATTATTTCTACTGTTAATAATGGTAAAACTTAAAAGTCATGTAGTAAATATTAGTAGAAAAGTACTGCAAATTGCTTTGATAATTATCATTTTTACTATTTTTAATAGCAAAATTTTTCACTCTCCAGAGATATCCTCAAATGGATATAAATTGTTTTCAATTTTACTATTACCTTTTTCTCAGTGTGGTTATATCCTCACCTACACGGAGAGAAAAGAATATTAAAAATTAAGAGACCAGAGATTAAAAATTTTAATAAACTGAATTCTAATTTTTGACAAACACTTTATTTCATGTTTTGACCGTTCGATGTCGCTAATCAATTGTCTACACTGAGAAAAAAATTATAATAAAAATTGCTATACCTTCTGGCGTTGGAGGGATATTGTCTACAGTGTCTGCTTTTTTACCATACCATTGCAGTAAAATTTTATGTATGACATAGTAAAATTTTTTATATGATCTTATAAAGCTGCCACGATTTATGGTAATTATTACTATACTAAATATAAAATTTTACTATGTCATAAATAAAATTTTACTGCAATAGTATGGTAAAATAGCAGTCACTGTAGACAATATCCCTCCAACGCCAGAAGGTATTGTAATTTTTTTCTCAGTGTATGTCATTCATAAACCAATTATTAAACAGTTTACTAAAATTTAATAAACAAATTATTAAATTGTACGAAACTATTATAATACGAATGGAATTACTATTTTTAATAAACTAATTTAATAAATTTAATCAATTGGTTTGCCATATAATGATATTCTGCAAGTATAATGCTAAACTAGTAAACATTTTATTAAAAATTAATATTTTTTTCTCTCCGTGTAGAAATGAGAACTGCGCGAAAATTAAAAATGGTTTTTTTGTTTATAAAAGGTTCCATATGAATTTATTTTAATGATATATATCACACACTTAATAGCTTTATATTTTTCTAAGAGTCATAGTAATAATAAGTCAATAAGTTTTTATATGTAGGAATAAGGTTAACACTTTTACGATAAATTTTATAATTTCTTGGCGTTGTTGTGCTAAAATTTTTAAACATCAAAATTATCTGTATAAATGAATTTATGAATGCTAACAAGAAGAAGTTCATTTTGCAAACAATAATATGTAAATATGACAGAAATGTACATTTGAAAACCATTTTCATTTTAGTGCACTTTCCAGGTTTGTACCATTAAATTTGGAGGTTATGAAGGTAAACAAATCGCGACGTAAAATGCTTTTGTTATAAAAAAAAATAATAAAGTCAGTTTCTTTTAACGAAAACAGTATTATAAAACATTTTATTGCGTAGTTTTTCTAATTTTAATGGTTGAAAACACAAAAAGTTTTTCCTTTAATAAAAATATTACCGACCTTTTTTCATTTTGGTATATTTATTTAAGTGTCTAAGTTTTAATTCTCAATGTGAAAGTTGGAAACATTTTTATATTAATGCTTTCTTTCTATACAACGTGCAAAATTGCATTTGATTATAAAACATTTCTCTTATGTGGCAAACAATTTTAACCATAATTACATGTTTTTATATTATAAAACTATATAGTGTATTATTTTCTTTAATTACTATTTTACAATTTATACACTACCCTGATAATCTCCTTAAATGCAATAATTCTACAAAACCACTTTAACTTGAATGTAAAATCGTGCAATCTAAAATAAATTAACTCTAAGTTTAGAATATAGCATTCTCTAATTTTAAAATAACACAGTATAATCCATTGCTTATAAAGTAATCACTCACAATAAATTGTATGTAACATGAATTTAAAAAATCTTGAAACCTTGTATCTGTTTCAAATTAAAACGAACCAAAAACAGAAATACAAGCGATAAAAATGTAGTCATTATCAGTCAAAAAAGTTTCCTTACTACATTAAGTAATACGAAATCAATATTTTGGAAAACGAATCCTTTCAACCTGCAACCTTTCCTATTCTTTAAACATTATGCCTCAAAATGACTTAATGTTCAATTCTTGCGTGAAATCGCGACGATAAACTGACAGAATATACTCGCAGTCGGCGATGCTTTACAGGTGCAAGAACGAATCTAAATTCAAACAATCTAATTGGTCGTTGAGAGCTCGCCATCTGGCACGGTCGATTTGTGAAAAGTTAAATCGTGGATCCCATGCTGAGCCTATTTTGACGAAATCACCGAGCATCGCTCGATCGAAGATCCCAAACAGCGGATAACAGATGCAACAAATGACGGCTGGTAACATAATTTGTCGATAAACGAATGTAGGGTCGCGCGCGAGACATTCCGCACGTTTTCTCAACGCAGCCCGATCGCGCAGGAATTAAAAAAGCGTTCACACGCCGCTCGCAAGGTATCGAACGGGGAACGTGCCTCCGCGGCTTGTTGCGTTCATTGGCGAATTCACGAAATTCGTGGACCCCATTTTAAATCACAGCAAGCTACGCGCCGTGGGGTGCAAGCTTGGAGACAGAGACGCAAAGGAGGGCGTACCTCATAAAACAATGCTCCCACATCTGTCAGCCTCTTCTGCGTACTCTCCCCTCCCCGCGCCAGTCACCCCTTCGAACCCCTAATTATGCCGCCGCGGCACTCCCCCGGACCATCACACCGCGCCTGTATTATGCGTTCGGACCACTTGGGCACGCACGGGGCGAAAGGGGAGATGCCCCTTGTGAAACAAGGGGAACAATGGTCAAGAACGGAGAATCAGACCTTTTCACGGTGGTGCTCGCGACCATTGTGAGTTTTAAGTAAAGACGAGGAAGTCAAAATTTAGCCGCGACTCCGCGAGCCGCGCAAATCCCCCGCATCGATTGTTCAGACCCCGTTCGCGCCGAGGGAAAGCTGTGATGCTACCCGGTGGACGAAAAAATTGCCACACTGTGAGAAATATAATTAGAATATGCACGATTATTGTAACATTGTTTTTCTTAACGGATATTTGCAATCTGAATGCATAAAGCAGTGATTATAAAAAGTACTATAATTGACAGGACAGCTAAATTGACATTTAAAAAGTATTGACAAAATAGTATTATAAGAAATTGCAATCGTTCTAATGTGTAGAATGTTGACAACTTAACCACTCAGCCACGAGTCATTCTTATTTACTATACGCATAGTTAATTTTCGTGAATACTATAAAATTTTAGTTCCAGTCTTTAGTTCCCAATTTTTAGTTAAAATAACCACTATATGGTTAATTCAACCAGAATTGTAGTAATCACGAAAATTAACCATGTGACTTTTTTCTCAGTGTAGTCTTCTTTAGATATTTAAAGTTTAATTGTGCATTAAAGAACGTGAAATTATTGTTTTCAATGATTATAAGTGTCAACGCAAAAAAGTCCTATCGCTGTTCCTAAAGATGCCTCACAATCTTAGGAACAATCGTTACTTTTTTTTTCCTCAGAAACTAAAATTCTCTTTAAATCGCGTAAACCATAAATGCTTCGCGATTAACGCGACGAGAAATTTTTAAAATCGTTGAAATTATAACGCAAGGAAAATTTAATAGTAACAACTGTGCCGGGTTTGTCCGCTTGCATTATCCGCCGACGTGACTCGGCCGATCGGCCGCTGAAGCTCCGTGTGTGATGCCGCACTCGGGCGTTCATTATGGCCAACTACTTTGGAAATTGTCAATAATCATTCTATTTCAATAATGCAGCTCGATTATGATTTTCTATTCATGAAACTACTTCTCTGAGCATTCATACCCGGCACTCAAGCACGGAATTACTAATCGATTGATTTGAAGGGGTGCTAGAGGTTCGGTGTAAGGAAATTAACATCACGTTTTTAATGCTGGGGTAATTGTAAGGGTGGAACCGTACAAGGGCTGAAGAGGCCTCTGTAGGGTACGTTCAACAAAAGCCGTGTGACTCTTCCCTCAGCATTTTATATTCAAACTTGAACAACAGCGAAATGATTATTCAAAAATATATTTGCAATCCTCGGCAGTCGCGGCATTAACGAACAAACGTTCTGCTTCTTTTGGCAGTTAAGCTCGGAAATAATTACGAGCCGCGTCTTTGAAGTGTATTATTTCCCAGCAATAATTGTTTCACTGTTTACAGATTTGCTGAAATGATGAACCGTCGCGGGTATAGGCAAATGGGATTCAGGTGTGTGCGCGCATGTAATTATAAACGGGGAATATTTTTAGAGTGAAAGTATAAAGTAATGATCCAGAATGGGAACGTAGGAGGGGGAGGGGGGGGAGGAATGGTACAGAGGCGAATAGTTTCTAGTTAGTCATGCTCGCCAAATTACAGACCACGGTGCGGATACTTTTGTTGATCAGCGTGACGCGAAAATTCAAAGATAGCCGATCTTCCTAATTGTCATGTCACCAATCACCCTTTGCATTTGATCAACGTTTATTTTGCAGTATATATATATATATATAAGTATTATGTCATTCATTTAATAATGTTTCTTTATGAAAAATATTAATTGCCAATGACTTAATAAAGCTTTCAATGAAAATTATTCTTTAATGTTTGTTACTTAAAAAAAAAAAATGGAAAATAATAAAGACTTTATTCGCGGTTAGATACAGAGAGAACAAAAGTTTCGTGAAAATATAGTATACTTTGTGAACATTGACATAAAATACATATGCAAACTTTATCTCAGTACTATGCTCTGATTTGGGCTAAACATTTTAGACATTGACATTTTTATCAATAAATTTAGAGAACAAAATTTGTTTTCTTCCGTTCATTGGTTTATCGCGCGCCTTCGTTCTCTAAATTAACCCGTTAATGAATATACAAATAACATGCTAATTAGTTGCAGTTAAAATGTGTATAAAACAATTATAAAAGAAGGAAAAAAGATAATTAGATATAGTTATAATAAATTTGTAATCGAGTCGATTATAAAATTAATGCTCCCGGTGTAACAGCATTTTGCATTCAAATATTCATTTACTTTTAGTATCCCATGTCGTTTTTGTCGACGCGTTACTAAATTATTACGTGAATACGTTTATCAAATAAAAAACATGAAATACAAAATAAATTAACGTAGTAATGTAGTAATATATTTAACGCAAACAGAATGTAAATTATTTGTAACAAATAAAGTTTTGCAATTTTATACGTATATTGCAATTTGTTATGTGGTTAAAAACTTTATATCTTAATTTATACTAATCAATTTCATTATCTGTAATATCATTTATGAATTTTTTTTCTTTTTTTTTTAGATGAAGGAAATTAATTTTTTTATTTGTCACGATTAATTAAGTATAATCTGTCATTCAGCGTTGTTAATATATAAAAACATGAATGATAATTAGTATCCCTTACTCTTTTGGGAACATAATTTCATTATAACTGTTTCTTATTGAATCCCTTGCGTGCTTTATATCATCGTTTTTATTCCATCATATTCTCTAACATTATAAACTTCATTATAATAAAGGACAAGTTTTGAAAGAAAGGGACGCCTCCCCATAGCGTGCACCGTAGTTTCATAATTACGCTTCATTATCACTGTCGTAATTATTATTTCGATTATTAATTCGATTAAAATTATAATTATATATTTTCAAAGCATTACATAAAATGTAAAATTGTTAGTTAATACTTCTCCTATGTATGTTAAAATTGCACTTGGAAAAGTAACAACGTAAAACCTAAACCTAGTAACTTCAAAATGTGTACTGTAATAATTTATATCTTCAACATAATATTTTATTTTCATTCAGCAAAGTAAATTCGTGATTTTCATGTGTTCTAGTCTAAAAGTTATATATTCAATATGTTCATTGTGTAATTCCAAGATTAAAATCTCAACATATGTCTATATTTTGTCTCAGATAGAAAAGTAATGTTCATAAAATTCAATTCATTTACTTCAATATTATTAATTAATAATTTTATCCTTTTTAAAAGACACAATTTAAGATTACAAAATAAAGTCTACAGGTCATCATACCTCGATGTGAACATACATATTTCATATTCACTTAACAAATATTCTTTGAATGGAAGAAATTTCTTTTAGCAAAGTCCTTCTTATATACTACTTTAATGAGCTTTACTATTTTAATATGAACTTTATACTTGACCAAAACATGAATATTAACGATTATTAATGCTCGACATAAGTGAATAATATTTAAGAGTTCACTAGAATTCCTACGTACATATCAAACGTTAACAGTAAATTTCGTTGAACTTCTAAACAACCTTTCAGAAACAATTACAATATATGTTAGTTTAATTGTATAAATATTCACTCTCTTTAAAATTGTTCATCCATCATCGAATGTTTTGAGTGCCACCACTAGTGAATATTTCAAAGGATTCTTCAACACTTTTTATTTGCATTTCTCTTGATATTATTTCTTCACGAGTATTCATGATTTTTAACGTTGACTTAGTTAATTGATCTAATGTCTTTCGGTACATCTATCAGCAGACTTTTTTTTATTTCTCATACGAACATTCAATTTAAAATTTATGTTTGCATAAATTTAAAAGAATTTGATTAATATCAAGAATTTTTCTTCAATTAATTATATACAGAGAAAATTGTATTAAGACATGTTAAACTTTCTGTTATCACGAACATATAGTTTGTGATGCATACCGTAAATAAATAATTTTAAAAATAAAGTTTGATTTTTTATTGGAAATTTCATGTATTTTTCAAAAATAATTATACTATTATTTTTATTTAAAAGTTGAAGATTTTAAAATATAAATTAAAAGTCTAATCTAACTTTAATAATTTTCCATGAATCACAGTTGAATGAATGACAGATAATTTTTGAAAGAAATATATTTATAGATCAAATTTAAAAATTTATCTCGTTATTTCTCTACTCGTAATTCTAATTGCGAAATTAATTTGTTTTAAAATATCTTTAGAATAATATGTTTCATGTACGACAAAAGTATTTGACCCTGATTTTATGCCCTGAACATTAAAATTTTACTAACATCCAGAATGCTATTAGATCTTCAAAATATCGCTTCAAGTCGTAAACATATCACCTTTAATTTTCACTTCCTTTTTGTTTCCTCTAAACAACCTATCCAAACGCATCCCTTTATTACTTATTAACATCACGGTTAATCAAAAAGTTTATGAATACTGCAATTTATAAAGCAAAAGTTCAGATAAAAAAATTTAAATAAATACAGACAATCGGCAGTCAGTTATAATAATTAATTATAACTTGCATAATTTAATTATAAATACAACATTATTGAGAATAAATTATAAGTTATTTTTTACTCTTATTTGTGCTATAATCATGCATAGTTTTCTACATATTATCATCAAATAACTGAATACTTTTCAAACTTTCCAACTGGTACTTTATTTTCTGACATTATTGCTCGAATGGTGAAGTGATTTCGAACATTAATAAATCGATTAATAATAATTCAACTGCGTGCTCTATTCCTTATATTATACGTCGCAAATTAGTTTCTATATTACAATGTCAATAATTATACTAACACGTTATCTAAATGAATAATGAGGTTCTAGATAATTAATTTTCTAAAATTTTAGTTGGTTGGTATCATAGAATCTGAATTGCCCTAATATTACATTTCAACATAAAATTAATCCTTCGAAAGTGGAATATGAAGTGCACATCCGAGTCCTTCACGCATATAATATAGTACTGCATTATACACTTTTAAATAATAATTAATTTGAATCTGTATATTAATAATAAATAATAAATTATAACAGAAATAAATAATATAAACATATTATCTTATCTGTAATGTTTTTTATTTATAAAAAATGAAACTGTGTAAATAACTGAAAATCTGTTGAACTGAAACTGGAAAACATACCTTTCCAACTATTCGAATCCTAATATCGAAATTTGACATTGTTAAAAAAGCAAATAATTTTCCACCAACCTCTTCTCTCCAAGCTCGCGAGAAATGACATGGAAAGTGCTAAAATCTTAGTTTTCAAAAAACACTCGGGGTATTAAAGGGCTACCCAACAATGACCCAACAACGGTCAGAAAAGTTCAGGCCACTAAAAAGTAGCACTCGTGCGGCTACGACACAAAAGTGGGAATAATCGTCGAATAAATTTGACGGCCGGAAGTGTAATTAGATGAATTAAAATGGAACGGTGGTGTGGGCCGGCCTGGATTGCGGTTCCGCGTGATTGACAAAAATGAGGAATTGTTGATGAGAGGGGCGACGAAGAGTTTCGGCGGGAAATAAGACTCGGAGCCATTAGAAAATTGATCCGGTGTAGAATGGAATGTAATATCACACGAAGTGTAACACGGGGTGGTACGAGAGAACAAGAGGCGGGCCACGATAGCAATAGACGGGAGCCGTTGGATCTTAATTATAATTCTTGGCCGCAAAGTTCCAGCGAAAGCCCCGCAAATAAGGATGGCGCCCGTCTGACACAACGATCGTCGTTCATTCCTGTGTGTTCGCCGGCGGGGGTTCACCCCCGAGCGGAGCCGCGTCTTCTTCTGGAAAAGGTGGTGTTAGGGACGTTCGGGCGCGAGGGCGCGAGGGTGTGAGTCGCGCCACTCTGCATAGACATGCGCGCCCGAAGTCGGGGTCCCCCGCCCCCCCCCCCTCCTCCCGCGGCCCTCGCCCCCACCCCCATTGCTATTCAAAACGTAGAAAACCATTTAAAAATGTAATACCACCGAGTGGGCCGCGATGGCACAAAAAAAGCCCGCGCCCGTGATCCAACTGTGTGATTACGTAAGTAAAATATACTGCCACCGGTGTAAAGCTTCGGTCAAATAATCGTGATTTATCGCAGTAAGGAAATTCGACGAGATAAAATGAAAAAGAGAGTCGCGGGGCACTAACTATTGATCTTGCGTGTGCCGTTGCATTGCTCATTGACGGCAGATCAATGGCACGCATTAGCGGGATGCGCAAAAATAAAAATTTATATACGCTAAATCACATTCCCCCCCGTAGCCTTTCTCCTCCACACAACTATATTCAATGAGCCGTACGTGTGCTGAATCCTTTTATGCCTCAAATTGTGATAATTGACATACGAGTGAAATAACGTCAAAAAATACATGCCCCCGAAAACATGATTTTACGTTCCCGTAGTCAGTCACAATGCGATGATTTCGATAAATAAACGCCTTTTTATGCCGTTCGACATTGCGCAACGCTTTTTCGCGAATTTAATTTCCGGTTAATTATACGTACTTTTTTTTTTTTAACTCGCACGTCGGCCTTTCGCAAAAAGTGGGGACCCGGAGGAACGAGAGAGAGAAAGGGAGGCGGGGGGGAGGCGCGTTAAAGTTTCGTCGTAATGATAAATAAAATTAGGTGGCAGGGGGCGTTGGGGGGAAGTGG
>JABFPN010006741.1:0-11166 GCA_022817305.1 Leptoteleia sp. ZL-2020 | reverse complement strand
ATGAAACGTCAGTAAACATTGTAAATGAGTAATTATAATTTAGTTCAATAAAAACTTAGAACTAAAACACAAAAAAGTCTCGAATAATTTCTAAGTTCCTCATGGTCGCTGATTCCACACACGGAGACAATTTAAATTTCACCTGAACATATCCGGTACAGCAATTCCATGCATAATCAGATCCGATAACATGGAGTAATTTCAGGTTCGAATCAATGTGATAAGATTTTCCATAAGTGAAATCAAACGCGATTCCGCGCTCGAACTTGTTGTCAATTATTTGAAATAAGATGTAGTTAAAAAGCCATCGACCAGGGGGGGATCGTCGAGAAATCATTAGACCGAGAAATTAATAATTGGCTGCGCATAATTATCGGTCAATTATGGTCGTTGATTGTGGGCGCACCTGATGGTCGATTTTTAGCATCTCGAAGAATCACGGTTAAAAATATGCGCAGAGGCGACAGTGAGAAGAAAGGACGATCTGAGGGCCGGTGGTAGGGTGGAGGGGGGGGGGTTACGAGGGGTTTATAACTCACGTCAGGCAGGTAATTAGCCGCTTTTGGCCAACTGTAATGGACCCGCTAAGGCTAAGAGAGCGAGACCCTTAACTTATTTAAATGAACCGGTAACCCATGTCCATGTCCATGTCCAGCGATGAGCCAGACGCGAGGCAATATAGAAAAACCATTTATAAGAGACTATTTCGGGGGCATAGTCGCCTTTACGCTCTTTTTTATCCCTTCGTCTCTCGCGCGCGCGCGCGTCTCTCGTAACAACCGGCCCGCGCTTGGATCTTCTGCGCGAGCATCGGTCTTCGATCTCCGAAGCGTTTTTGCAAACCACCTGCTAGGTCACGAAAGTGCCAGAAAAATACCCGACCGGGTACAAGATCGCTTAACAATTTAACTGGTTGAAAATAATCGGAGTCGGTAATTTTCGCGATATTGGTAATTATTGCCGGTAATTGGTAATTATTTCCGGTAATTGGTAATTATTTCCGGTAATTGGTAATTATTTCCAGTAATCGGTAATAATTACCAGCATTTTGTAATAATTACTTTTTAGTATAGTACATTTATAACTGCATTGACGGTTACTGTGGTAAACATTGTAATTATTACCTATGTATATTTAGTAATTCTTACCAATATTAGGTAAATTTCACTAATGAATGTTGTTATTCAGAAAAAGTGGTCATATAAACCCTACACTTATTGTTTATTTATGGGGTAAGCTAAAATGGAAGTGTGAATTTCATTTGAAACCATCTTTACTCTTATATCGGGGAAATCCTTGACACCTGTTATTTTCGAAATACTGGTAATTATTGCCAATGATGAGGAAACATTACCAGTAATTTCCAATAATTACTTTTTAATATTTAGTGTATTTATAACTGCTCTAATTGTTACTTTCGTAAATTTCGTAATTTTTCCCTTCGTAAGTTTAGTAAATCTTACCAATACTAAGTAATTTTCACTAATGAATATTGCTATCGAAAATTTTGTAAGAAAATAATAATATGAATCCAATATTTATTGTTAAATTATGGGACAACTTATAAACCATCTTTATTCTTACATCGGGAATTTCCCGCGATATACTTGACACTAGTAATTTTGTCTTGCCTCATGTGGAACCTTTCGCGAGCCCGGCAAATCAAAACCTTGAATGGGTTCGACGGCGGTTTGGGGAACGCGCGAACTGTAAAGGGCAGATATTGATTTTATGTTGAATTGCGTAAAAGTGTGATTTGAATTTTGATTGCGGACCGAGCGGAGATCGCGTAACTGGATAGTGCACGCTTTGCCAGGCGCATAAGGGCCCTTCAAGTAACGCTTACTCGACTGGAAAATTGAAGGAATATACGTTTTCAGACGGATGCCGAACCCCTCAATGAATTTTTATCCTCCTCCTTTTTCTGCTCGGCGCTCGAGTTCAAGACGGACAACGAAATCTGTTACACTATCTGCAATCTCGTTGCCGACATGTGTGCTTCGAGCGGACCGTTTCAAATTTTTGATTCTCGCACGGGCGAACGTGCGCGCGTAATAAAATTCCAAATGAAATTAAACGGGGTGATCTGTAATTAAAAATAATCCAATTTTGTTGGAAAATTTTTAAATAATCGCGGAATAAATTATCGTAACTTGCCATTACTACCATAGAAGTAGACTCAGAAAAAAAATATATTTACACTCACAAAACTGTCTATTTAAGAGTAATAGAATATTCTTATATTAAATGGGATTTCCATTCATTATATGGACAAAACGAAATTCTATTTATAAGAATAAATAATTCTTATAAAGCATATATTTATCTAAAGAATAATTCCATTTATATTAAACGGATTTTTTTCAAGAAAAGAATAAAAATACACTGAGAAAAAAGTGGTAAAACTGCAGAATCCGGCCAGTAACTGAATATGGCTGCGGAACTTTGACAAATGGAAGGTTGATTTCATACCATTGGGAGAAAAATAAAAATGAATTAAACCGCCACATTTGAATATCTAAATAAAACAGTGAATGGCGTACAATATAATTAAACATTTAATTGAATAAATACAATAAAAATAAATAGTTAAATTTAGTTAAATAATAAAATTTATAATTTAATTAATTAACAATCAAATATCTAATAATATAAAAATGTGTTAGAAATTAATGAAAAAAATAAAATTAACTAAACTAACAAAAATAGCAAAACTAACAAAACTAAATTTAAAAGTCAATGAATATTATTATGTATAAACTTTTTTTATATTTTATTTATTTATAAAAGTATTTATTGTTTTTATTATTTAATTAAATCTAACTACGTATTTATTTAATTGAATTATTAATTATATTTTACGCCATTCACTATGTCTTATTTCGATATTCTAATGTGGCGGTTTTGTTCATTTTTATTTTCCTCCTAATGGTAAGAAACTAACCTCCCATCTGTCAAAGTTCCGCAGCCATATTCATTTACTGGCCGGATTCTGCAGTTTAGACAAGAAAGTTAGGATAAAAATTATTATACTGTATGTAAAAATGGGGACAAATGACATCTTCTTGTCCGAGTTAATATACAGTATAAAAAAGGTTATAAGAGAAATGAACATTTTTATTATACTTTATCATAGTAACTTGTACAATACTGACAACCATGTTTAAAATGTATTTTAAATAAGACTAGAATTGTGATTTGTCCCCATCTTTACATCTAGTATAATAATTTTTATCCCAACTTTTTTCTCACTGTAGTTTCAGTTTAAGAATATTCAACAGATGATACAAATTTAACCTAACAATTGCATGCAGTATATATAGATATGTACATACCTACACTACATATGAAAATATGTATATTTTAAATTGTTGGAAGCACTAATTTATCTTGAAATTTGCAAACACTATATAATTAATTAAACAACACTGACTGAACGTAAAAAAATTTAACACGGATGGAACACGCGCCGAAACAATACTGAGACGATGGCAGCTGAACTAGGCGTATATATTTACAAATAGACATATTCATATAATAAACAGAAATCTCATTAGTATTATTTGAGATAAGATTTATCATAAAATTAATTACCTTTTAATATAAAAACTTAAATTTATTGTATACTAACTGAATATTCTTATTTTTAATTGATTTTCTATTAATTTTAATAGGAAAATTTTCTTTGTAAAGTTTTCTTAAAATAAGTATATTTTTTTTCTGAGTGTACTTTAAGAAAACTGTACAAAGAAAATGTTACTATTAAAACTAATAGAAAATCAATTAAAAATAAGAATATACAGTTAGTATACAATAAATTTAAGTTTTTATATTAAAAGGAAATTAATTTTATGATAAATTATTTACGGTCGGTCAGTGTTGTTTAATTAATTATATTGTGTTTGCAAATTTCAAGATAAATTTGTGTTTGCAACAATTGAAGAGATGATACTTACTTTAAAATATACATATTTTCATATGTAATGTGGGTATATATATATATGTATATATACTTCATGCAATTGTAAGGTTAAATTTGTTAAAATAATTTAATTGTAAATAAATTTCCATATTACACTTTTCATAACTTTTTGCAAAAATTCATCTTACTTTTTTCCTACGCATAATAATCCGATTCCGAGATTCCAAAATAAATTATTCAAATAGTCGATTGAATCGTGCAAAAAAAATATGATGAATCTAAATTCTCTCAAAAGCTTTATTATCCTCAAGTGAAGCTAAGCTCGGAACTAAATTTAAGAATAATACTTAAGGTGATAATTATCGAGTTATTTTTTGTTTGCAAGCTCACAATTTTGGTGTGTATACTTTGTAAGAAAAATAATGAATAATTACTTCGTTGAGCGGCGGAATTTGGAAATGAAAAATGAAAATTAATTCAACGCGTGCGATGGAATTGGAGAAAGGAAACGCCGCGGGGCTCGTACATCCCAAGACGAAGTCAGTTGAAATTATGTAAAAGACGGAAACTTGATCATAGAATGTAAAAGATGCAATTTCGTTCAAATTATTAGCATCAAAGATAGCTCCAGAAATCATAAAAGTCCCCAGCAAATCAAAATGTTCTATCAAAAAAAAATCGCGAGATTTTCGCTCATTTGGATCAAATGAAATGAAATAAAATAAAAAAAAATTGACGAGGAAAAAGTTTATTTCTAATTGATCGTTTCGCAAATTCGGGGACAATACTTTTCCCTTTTATTTTGGAGCTCGATCAATTACGTCGACTCATCGAAAATATTAAAATATAAGAAAAAAGAAAATTGCACGGGGCCATTCAAGTGTGTGGGCGTTTGAGAGTTCAAAAAATTTGAACTATCATAGGGCTAGATTATAATGTTCGCGGCGGTTATAATTTGATAATGATGCGATAGTACGGTTTATATTCTAAAAAGATGCTAATTTGGCGTTAGACTTATACCGCGAATGACTATAATCTGCCGGGCCGCGAAAGTCGATATTAAAATGTCGATAATGAGGCCGAGATATGCAAAGTTCAAGTTTTCGTTTTGTTAGTTTTAACGCGACGAATTTATTGATTTATGCGGATATATTTTCGTGCACTTTGCCTCAGCTATATGTAATTATTTATAAACTTATATATTAGAGAAATAATTTGGAAAATAAAGTTTATACTTTGTCCAAAAATAAATGTTTCTTTTCTTTTTAACTATTTAATATCAAATCAAATTCCATTTGAAGTAGTTGCTATTAAATTTTATAATAACTTTGGGATATATGTGCTTTTACAGTTTATTTTGTAATATTATATTTTATGATAATATTTAATAAATGTCCCAATGGAATGGAACCCGTCACCTATCACCAATAACCCATCACCCGTCATTGATCACCGATCATTTATCACTTATCATCGTTCGCCTATCACTGATCACCGATTACTTATCACCAATCATTTATCACCTATCACTGATCACCCATCACCTATCAATTGATCATTTATCATCGATCACCAGTCACCTATCACCTATCACCTATCACCGATCACCTATCACCCATCACCCATCACCCATCACCCATCACCGATCACCGATCACCGATCACCGATCATTTATCACTTATCATCGTTCGCCTATCACTGATAACCCGTCACCTATCCATTGATCATTTATCATTGATCGCCAGCCACCTATCACCGATCACCCATCACCGATCACCTATCACCTATCACCGATCACCTATCACCTATCACCGATCACCAATCACCTATAATTTATCACTGATCACCTATTACCTGTCATCGGTCACCAGTCACTTCTTACTAGTCACTAGTCACCAGGTATTAATCACTGGTCACTAATAACTTGTCACTAGTCATACCAGTTTTTTTATATACGTTCATTTTTCATAAAATTCTTTTTTGTTGATCTACCAGTTTACAAGAACAAAATTTACATGCTCGATTAAATAGGAAAAATGTCGGAACTAACGAAAGTAACCGGTCTCGGCCGACGGTATCGGAATACAACGAAATTTTTCGTAGATCGATTTACATGTCAAACAAATTAAATGCAATGGAATAAATTAGGCTCGGGGATCAGCGGTGGACGAAAAAAAGGGCGCTCAAAATAGGCATTGGCCGATGAATGCGAAATGTGCAAATTACAAGGTAACATTGTGCCGGGCACTGGCGCGCGGATGCCGGGGAGAAAAAGGAAGACGTGGAAGGCGTGCACACGCTCGCGGAGAGTTGCACCTGTTGACTTTTTTGACATACCCGAAATGGATACTCATTTGTGTACATCCATTAGAACTCGGGGGGGAGACGTGCAATTTTTTGGTTTCGTGTTTCGGCCGAGTTTCGTTGCCGCACGTCGCGCCGCAATCACCGATGGAATTCAAACCGATTCGTCATTTGTCACGAAACGAATTTCAGTTCGACGCGCAAACCACCGGGGATCGTTACTGAATTTCGCGTGTCATTTGCAAAGGTGCTTATTCGTAGTCGTCACGTAACCAATCGTGCGTCATTATGCGCAGTAGATACTTGTTTAGTAAAATTATAGAAGAGGAAATTGGAAAAAGATATTAATTTTCGTTTTGTAATGTTTTAATTTAGATTTAAAATTTCCCGCGCAAAATTAGCCTATAGTTTAATCGCAATTAAGGTGAAATGTCATTGGATGGCCAATTGAGAATTGACATAACCTCTTTAATAATACATATTTGTAATTTTGTTATAAAATAAAAATTAATTTAAGAAAAACGCAACGTACGACAAAAGTTAAACATATTTAGATTCTTTTACATTAATTTTTATATGTTTTAACTTTTCACTTTCAGTTTAAAACGATCAGTTTTAGATTAAGACGATTTTCTGCTCAATATACTGAATATTACTTCCTTTAAATCTGAGAAGAAAATAACTTGATATTCTTATCAAATTAAGTTGATTCTTACTGGATTTATTCTTCCAAAGAGTTCCATTTTAAAATTGAAGGTAAATTAAGAAAATAATAATTAATTCTGACATGAACAATCAAAAAATTTCTATCTGTTTCGAACTATTTCTGGTTACCGATTACGATCAATCCGGTCCTGATTGGTCGAAAAGCTTTAGATCCTCATAATCAACATGGTTTGCACGTGGAGCGAGGAACGACTTTCCTGTACCCTCGTCACCGCGGTATCAAAACCCAATCCTATATGAAAATCGCAGAACTCGTTCCCCAACAATAGCACCAACGAGATAATAAACCAATTAATCTGAACAATCGCAATAAACGTACGCCGCGTATCTCATGCATGCAAATTGAAATTAATGAGCGAGAAATAAGTTAAAACTGTTGCAACACTTGGGAGCGCGGGCAATAAGAAAAAGGCGAGCCGGGGAGAGAGAAACAGAGAGAGAGAAAGGAAGAAAAAAATAAGGAAAGGAAGGACAGAGGAGGATGAAGAAAGGAAGGCTCTTGCGAGAGCCATCGGCGCGTCGAAAAATCTTTTGTTTGTGGTGCCCTTGTCCCGGCGTGTCGTGGGTTTCGGTTTGCTCGTCTTTTCCTCGGCTCCTTTCTCGGCCTCTCGGCCTCCTAATATCTCGTAGCTCCAATTAGGTCCAAACATCTCGTCCTTCCATCCGCGTTCCCGACCCTTCCGTCGCTTCGTTCTTCAGTTACCCTCGGCTTCATTAACAAACGCTGGTGCATCTTGCTTTTCTTCTCCGTCGAACTTGGAACCAGCTTTTAATAATCTCGCGGCCAAGATTTATTATTTTCGGACCGCGTTATCGGGCAAGTCCTGCGCTCGGTCCTCGTCTTCGAGGGCCAGTTCACTTTCAAAAATACCCTCCCTCGCTTCCCGTCGATTATTTCCAGTACTGGAAAGTATTTTAGGTTTATCTAAAGCTGAAATAACGCCAGTTCTCTCTGTTTTTTTTTTGGTCAAATTTAATAAGAAAATGTTCGGTATGTCCATCTTTGTCTATACTTATGGAATGAAAAGAGATGTGCGATGATAAAATTTCAAATTTAGGAAATTTTCGCTTTGTTTTCGATTTGAAACTAAGGAAGCAGTTTTGAAAAGTACTTTCCTGTAAATTAGGTGAAATAGGAACAATAGCTAACGCATAGAACTTAAAAATGAAACGTTTTTAATATTGTCTAGCTATAAGAGTAATGTTTGTAAACATTTGAAAGGCCAAATCAAAGCAATAAAAACAATAATATTGTTTGTTTACGTCCAAAGGACATAAAATGTGGATGTAAATACAAAACAAAAACAAAGACCGTTAACATTTTGTGTTTTGAAAACGTTTCATTTGACAGTGCTTATAGCTAGCTCCGTTGTTTTTTCTTTTTTTTTTGTTATCCGCGCATACCTGCGAATTTTCATTAACGCATTGCCGGGTATAATGTATTCTGCGATGAATAAAATAGGTTTCTTAATTTGAGGGGCGATTAAAAATCTTGCACTCTTTTTGCTCGCAACTTTAAACCCTCTTAACGGTCTAATGCCTTTCGTTTGACTTTTAATTCGGCCCGGGCGAAATGAGAAATCGAGTCGCGTACGTTCGGCCGATTATCAATTATCGGATAGGCTAAAAAGCAGGAAGAGAAACGAGATTGCGCTGCGACGATCGCAAAGGGTGCCATTGGCCCGTTTCACCCGGAGACAATAAATCGTCAAATAAAAGTGCGCTCGTACCGTAAAAGAATGGCTCCGGGCAAAATTTATGTCCTCGGCTGTTAAGATTCGTGTTACAGGTAGAATATAACATAATCTATGATAAATCATCCCGAGAATCTTGCGGTTTAATGAGTTCTTAGCGGTGAGTCCCGGCTCCTCTTTTTGTTTCCTCTCAAATCAAATCATTAACGCTCCATATTATATTGCACCCCACCTTTCTCCTCGATTCGTTGAACGCATTCCAGTAGCTTTTTTATTCCATTCGCGTTTCGCCAATGTTTTCGAACATTTATCAACTGTGCCGAATTTAAAGTGGACGTCCTTTTTCTATCCCTCTTCTTTCCTATGCATTTTTTCTTTCCTTTCCTCATCCCCCCCTCCCCCTTACACTAGGATATTACCTGCTGCATAATTTAAGCAATAATTTTTACAAGGATAAATATTTTTAGAAGAGTAATGGTTAATTCTTTAAATGGTGATAAAAGCCCGCATGGAAATATTCATGTGGATATAATTTGTGAAAAGTCTCGGGAAAATGTCCGGGTATTATTTGGAAATGATCTGGTGAACGGTCTAGAAATATGTGCCCAGCCAGGAGAGTTTCCTAGAAAATATTTAGACGAACTGTAATCTCAAAAGGGAATAATGATGGATTGTATATTGAGTGGATTGTTCAGTCACTATTCCGGTAGGTGGCGCTGATTAGAGGTTGCCCGCAAGAGCAGTGTTTCGAGGAATGTATATGGGAGTGCGTTCTAATAAGGTGGGGAATAGGGTTGGAAGGGTGGGTCGAATATTTTTAGAATACTGGAGTCAGAGTGATGGACATTCCATCATAATTCAGAAAATATTTTGTCATTTTGAAATTCAGGAAATTCAACAGTTTTTCAGTTTTTTATCCAGCTGATTTCCAATTATCAACCAGTTGTCCCATATCCCAATATGGATTTGGAACAATTCCAAGCAATTTTGAGATTATAGTCCGTCTAGATATATTCTGGAAAATAAATACCATTGCATCTGGTAATTTAGCTTCAGGTTGGTAGCCCTTTGGCTAGGGTTACCAACTTAAAAACAATTTTTTCCATCTTAATAATATACTATTTAAATTTACGTTTTTATTTAGGTTAACAAACAACACTTGACAATAATAAATTCTGTTGTAAATTTGTCTAAACTGTTTTTCTAAAAAAACGAAACGTTTTCATCATACAAATGGTGAAGCAACTTTGTTTTTGTTTTTTATTTACATCCATTCTTCTGTCCTTTGGACGTAAACAAACAATATTATTGTTTTTGTTTCGTTAATTTGACCTTACAGATGTTTACAAACATTATTTTTTATGCGCTCAATTTTTAAAAAACGTTCTTTAGTTCTATAATCTGTTGAAAAATTGTCGTTTAAAAATCGAGTATATTCGAAATGCGGAAAGGTGAAAGGACGTTTGCCGATCAATTTGTCGACGCTGATTTACTCGGCCAAATATTCGTGTCATTTTAAGCGACGTATATATCTTAATTAATTTCGCTACATTATTATAGGGATTGAGGGGAACCCCGCTCGGGGTTGTAACCTTTTGTCAGGGTTTCGAAACGGAGGCTCGCACGGGAGTGGCGTTCACCGCGGGGGTCGTATCCCGCGGGGCTTCGAGTCTCCGACACTTTCTCCGATATTTCTTAACCGTACCAAGATCTTTATGCACCTTGCAGTCCTCTTTTTTGTTCCGTCTTTTTTCCCTACAGTTCTTCCAATCCAGTTCTTTTCAATCAACCGAAGTTATTTCGGCGAGTGTTTAAAAAAAATTCCGTTTACTTCAAGCGATATTTTTACCACCCTCATAACTCAGCGCAATTAATTGCACTGAGAAAAGAAGCGCCCCCCAGACACTCTTAAAAATGATCATTTCATTATGGAACTGACGAATGAAAGAGTTTTTGATATTGATTATGTATAAAAGTAATGTTTGTAAATATTTGGAAGGTCAAATTAATGAAACAAAAATAATAATATTGTTTGTTTACAGCCAAAGGACATAAAATGGATGTAAATAGAAAACAAAAACAAAGTTTGTTTATATTTTTTATTTTGAAAACGTTTAATTTTTCAATCCTGTCATTTCATTCTAATAATATCTTGAATATATGAGACTGCTCTTTAATTCTGGATAATACTATTTCAAATAAAATTATATACATTAAAGTGACAGGAATTTTCGGAACGCTGACAAAAAGTTACCATTTGTTGGTAATTAGAATCTAACCTACAAAAAACTATCCGAATAATCAAAGAAGATAAAAATGTTTCTTCTACACTCAAATAATTGTCTATTTAAGAGTAATAGAATATTTTTATATTAAATAGGATTTCCATTCATTACACGGAGAGAAAAAAATATCAATTTTTAATGAAAAGTTTACTACTTTGGCATTATACTTACAGAACACCATTATATGGAAAACTAGTTCATTAAAATTTGTTAACTTAGTTTATTAAAAATAGTA
>JABFPN010006740.1:0-11167 GCA_022817305.1 Leptoteleia sp. ZL-2020 | reverse complement strand
GTGTGTGTGTGTGTGTGTGTGTGTGTGTGTGTGTGTGTGTGTGTGTGTGTGTGTGTGTGTGTGTGTGTGTGTTTCAATATTGATAGTTTCGTTTTAGTAATCAGCGCGCGCTATTGCAATCAACCTTAAATATTAATACGTTCGTTGATATTCGAGTCAGCGTCGACTTCCTTTTGTTTAAATAGAGTATTAAAAAGTGCAAACCGAAAAATAATTATTATTTCTTATTATTTTAAACAAAATTTCGTTTCTGTGAAATTTAAATTTTAAAATAATATTAGATATGTCTAACATTTTCAGTTTTCATTATTTGTGGGAGTTAATGTAAATATAGGATGAGATGAAAGTTTTTCAACCTTTTGATAAAGGTGTTAAAAAGTTGCGACTAAAAGAATGTACCGTCTTACAAAAATTATAAAAGATTTAATATCCCTTTGCGGCTTTTAGATTTAAAGCCCTAAAACTCTTTATTAATTAAATTTTTTTTTTTTTTTTTAAAAAAAAAGTAACCATATATAATATTTCCTTTTTTCCCCAATGTATTAGAATGAAAAGTTGTCATTATAAATCAACATAATAATAATAATATCATTCAACTTATTATTTTATGTAATTTTCTTGTAATATAAAAAATTGTAAGTTATTAATTAAATAACAAAATTGTTAATCAAATTATTTTTATATTAATCAGTTTAAAAAATAAATATGAGAAGTGCGCGTCCTATAAAGAAGTCAAGTGTTACGAAAACTTCCACATCATTGATTTTTGATTTGGAACTTGACTGATAAGTCAGAATGTGTAATTAAGATAAAGTTAAGCGCCATCCTGGGGATAATTAGGGAGGGCTTAATGCACTGAATTTGAACAATGTATGGAGTAATAATTCATTAAGTTTTATAGTGTTGAAAGATATAGTAGTGACAGTAGCGAAGTCAACAAAATTTGCAAATATTGCAATTGATTAATCAACGAATAATTCTACGAGTTGGAAAAATAATTGCTGCTCTAGCAGTCTATAATTTATAAAATTGTAGTTAGTTTGTCGTTTATCTTAACGTGAGTAAATAATAACTCATAATAAATTGAATTCTGACACCCTCCAATTGATAAAACTCGAGCAAAGTTAAAACACTTCAAGTTGGTCCAATAGTGAAATTGAAAAGAAGACTTGGAGAAATTGAATTATTGTGCTATTGATGTTTGCTGACACTTTTTGGATAACACTCGAAGGGAATTGTTTGTTCTTTAGTTTAGATTTTAATGTAATTTTGAGGTTCAACTTTTCATAACTACAAGCAGAGTGATTATAAAAATGATTAAAATTTAATGTATCCCAATTGAAGCACGTCGTATTGCTGTACGTAAATTAGATGGTTTTTATTTAAGGAAAATGAAGACAATAATAATAATAATAATAATAATAATAATAATAATAATAAAAGAGTAAAAGAAAAAACGAAAACAAAAGATACCAATTAAAATGCTTTTAATTATGAAACGAAGAAAGTTGTGCACTTCTTATATTCATCCATCTAATAATAACCCACGATAATTCATTAGAAATGTTAACTTAATCATTACACGTAACGAAATCGGATATGTGAAAAGAGGCTGGACTATTAATTGTGTACTCCTCAACCTCAGCTCAACTGTGAAACGCGTACTAAATGTACGTTTACATCGTAATTATACTATTGTGCATATTCGCTAATCTTACTAAATGTATGGAAAGTGTAGCACGACGAAAGATAAACATTTTTCAGTTTAATATTTCTTCTCAGGCAAAATCATTTAATAATAAAAAATAAAAATAATAAAAATATGGATAATAAAATAAATAAATAATATATATTGATCATAACAATTATGTATATTTATAACACAATATATATTGTTTAATAATAATAATAAAAAAATTAACGTTTATTAATAAATTTACATTATCAAATAACCAAGTTAATATTGAAAATTAAAATTTTATGCAAAATTGGGTTATATTTTGTTAGTATAATATTTCCCATGACATTTTAATTATTTACAGTATTAATAATTTGAATTTTAATTAAAGTTAAATTGAATTAAATGAGTATTGCATTGTTTTGCATTATTGTCCGATATATAATTTATTTATTGAAGAAAAATATATAGTTTAGAGAGTTGCAGGAAGCAACAATCATTCTGCACAACACTCGTCTTAAAATTTATAATGGCATTGCTTTTTGATTTCATTTTCATCACCTTACTTTATATATCATTTTTTATATACATGTTTATTAATAATTGTTATCCTAAGCATAGGGTGACTTTCAAGTGGAATGAAGACCATACACTGAGAAAAACATGACAGAAAAAACTACTATTTTTGACTAGTAGACTGTGCTTCAGATGTACATCCGTCTTTCTCTTATTTCTAAAAGCACTGTTATTTTCCTTAAGTATAAGCGTTAAACTCGACCTTACTGTACCCCAAACGTAAAACTAGTGCTGAAGGAAAAGCTCACCGGGTTGAAAAACATGATCGAGTCGTCATAGCCAACCAGCGAGAAGGCGGATCATTTAAGAAGGGTTGCGAATGTTAGGCAGTTTATCCACACCACAAGAGTTGCCGGTTAAGAATTGCGCAGGAGTAATAGTGAGAGGGGGGTGTAGAGGGGTAGAGAGTGGGGGGGGGGGGAGCGCTTTGAAAAGAAGAATCACCGGGAAAAAGCGAAGCGTCACACCAAACGGTGGCGAAAAAGTGGCGAGCTAGTTGGTCGGGCGGACTCACCTTCCTCCAGGGGTTGCGCTCGCTTCGCGAAGGCCCTAGAAAAGACGCCACGCGACTTGGAGGCGACCACGCCGTTTTCCACGGCGGTGCTCATAGTTTGTTATGGCTCGGAAAAAAACGTAACAATCTTCACCCGCGTATCTTCGCCGGCACGACTAAAGACATCTGCAAGGGAGAGGAGGAGTTTCATTTCCATTTAAAAGCAACGATTCCGTTTAATGCGATGCACCCATACGCGAGTACCAATTATTCATCGAATTTCAAATTTATGCCAATTTAACGAACAATAAGTTCGGTGCCATGCCCCCGCCCCGTTCCAACCGTAGAGATTAAAATATTCGCGTATTGCTAATAATACGTATGTGCAATGTGCACCTCCTACCACGTAGTCACTGGCGAATTTACGACGCATATATATATTACCATTTACCGTTTTTGCCCTCCCATTCTTTTCGATTCACTTTTTTACTCGCTATTTTGGCGATATTATTATTTTTTATTGACGCTATAGTTATTTTATTCTCACATTTCTGTTTATCTTATAATTTCAATAATTTCCTTACATTGAAATCAAATATTACCATGTAACAACCGTATATCGCCATTTATATCTTATATTAATAAGAAACATACATGCATGCGTCCATAAACTTTTACATGGGGGTATTTGCATATCGTATTGTCTTTTTTGTTTAGTATATATCAGTAATTGTTAATTAATTAAATAAATGCACTCTCATGCTTTGAAATGAAATTTCAAATCGAATTCGTAATGTCCCGAAATGGGTGGTGTAGGGGGGGGGGATGTCGGATTTCGTCAGAATATTTGTTTAACGGTTATTATAGCGATGAAGAAGCACCATCCGGCTGGGCTTTGTTGTTGCCAATGGCAACCATCGATTGACGATCATTAATTCAATTAAAATGCAACTCAAATAACGGACGTTTACAAATAATCAGGGTAAATGTTGTAGCGGAGCGATCGATTGGATATAATGTTTAATTAGGCGCGGTAAGATGGTTGTCGACGAGTGTAACTGGCAAATTTCTAAGTAATTTGTAGCTTCTTGGGTAGTAATTAGGATAATTGACAAATGTGCGCAAAACGTGATTCGTAATGAGCGCGCGTGGGTGGGCTGATTAATGACAAAAGAAACAAATAATTAAAGTAGATTATTGGGGATGATCGATAATTTTGAAGGTAAAGAATTACCTCGCGTGGAACAATTGCTGTACTTAAACAGGTGATTTAATGGAAGGGATGTATGGGAAACGATAACTTGAGTAATATGAATTGAAGGATTAAATATAACGGCTGATCAAATAAGGATTATTAATTAGCCGGGGCTCGCGTTACGGTTTGTTTTACCAAGGTAATTAAATAATACAAATTGACGTTAATTTAAAAATTGTCCAATGATTGATTCGGGAATGTTTAACGCACGTAAACAAGTCGTAATTATGTGATTTATAATTTGCGATGTTTCCGATAAGATTACCACGGGTTGATGAAATGATCATCAGCTGGCTATATTCAAATTAGGATAATTATATGGACGATGATATTGAATATGTGCAGGTACCGAGGAGATGATTAAGTAATACGAAAAGCTTATTAAAATGAAAAATATTATAATTATAATACTTGGGTCTTATTTAATTAAATTAATTTGCAAATTAAGCCCAGCGAAATTTGATACAAAGTATAAAGACAATTAGTTTTTACACATGAAACGCGTCTCTTTCAATGTATAATTTTAAAGCTGACAAATTTAACAACAGTAATTCTAAACGTGTGAAACTGGCAAAAAATTACTCCCAAAAAAGAATTACTACTTTTGATAGAAGTAACGATATAAAAGATTTCTAAGAAAAATATTTAAACGTTAAAAAAGAGGTTGCACTTTTCATGATACTTTCGACCTTTAACGGATAGCTTATAATACTATAACTGCCATTTGTATTTCATTTGTAAATGAATTTCATATTGTATATTACAGATTAAAGTTTTAACATATTAAAGACTTACTAAATTTGCAATATGACATTTAAACTGAACTACGCTGACGTTTATCATTTGTATGGCAAAAGTGTTTGCTTCAGCCATATGCCCTACATATATGTAGCCATATATGTGACATACATGTTCGCATATAAGTTACATATATGTCAGCTTATTATAAGTCTATTGTAAAGGGGATAATAAATGTGTATATGCAACATAATATAAATTTAAGGAGTTGTGGATGAAATTGAGGGTGCGTCTCCGAAACATACGCTTTATGAATCTATATATATATATATATATATATATGTCACCTATAACATTTTTTTCATGGATTCCTTTGACGCAATACATTTTTTACCAATTCTTAATATTTTATTGTTAATAAAATAAAATAAGAATGATTAATAATTAAAAGTTTATAATAAATGGAATAATAAATTTTCCCTATCACGTTGCGAAATTGCATTGTCCCAATGCTCATTAACAGTATAAGATACGCCGGCGTTTCGATTGAGATTGCGGACCCCTTATTAGAACGTCAGTTTTTGTTGGGGGGGGGGGGGAGATGAGGGCAAAATGATTTGTCACAACGTTTCCATCCGTCTCGCGCGATGTTATTGTTACATCGGTGGCTGATGACAAAGTGCGCAATACACAACCCTCAAGGGTTCAATTTCAAAATGGAAGTCTCAGGCAGTCGCTCTTCGGCGCGTCCCCACCCCACCCCCCTCTAATTTAGAAAGTACTTTAAATTTAGAACTCTCATTCGAAGGAGTTTGCCGTTTGCGTCATATCAAACGAAATTATCCATAAATTGGTTACATTTAATGTGCACACAATCCCAGCCACGTTTCCAACATTCGTTACCAAATGGCGCGTAATTCAATTCCTCCCCCTCCCCTCCCACTTCTTTCCCCAGCAAATTTTCAGCGGCAATACAATTTAGATTTATTTCTCGATACAAAATCAAATTCTGTGCAATTAAGATTAAGTTACGATTTGTTGTATCTAGAAACTTGAAATTTACAATGATTATTTTCCGTTTTAATTGAAAATGATAAACTATTTGATGGGAATAAATAATCTTGGTATAAATTTAAATCAAGAATATTTTTCTATTATTAAAACGGATTAAATCTCATGCTCTCGAGTCAGATTATTACCGGAGGGATTGTGTAGGCACTTGCCATATCTACACCAGATTTATACCGTACTTAATCCATACTAAATCCAAACTGTTCCAGTACTATTTTCAGATTGATTTCTCCACGCGGGAGACGAAAGTTGGTTTACATGTAAGGTTTATTTTATACCAGAAATTTTTTATCTATATAATGTACTAAAAAATAAAAATTTCAAATTATTAGGAAAATTAAACCTATCATAATACTATTTTAAACGGAGGTCAATTGTTTTTCTTTAATAATTTGAAGTGATTTATATTTTTATTGTTGTAATAGATGATAATTTGTAAGCTTTAATATTTCGATACATCGGAACAGAAGTTCGCATTCTTATAACCCGTTAACTTAATATAAACTGCAAATTTGATATATAAACAAACTTTATCCTCAGTACATAACACGGTATAATAATTTTTGCCCAACTTTTTCCCGTCCGTGTGTTTCTCATCCATAAATCTATCACGAGTGTAAAAAGTTTCAGTAACAAAAAGTGTAACCTTTCCTGCCCTGATGTACTGTTTTAAGTTTTAAAGTATATATATATATAATAAATAACAGCAATTATATCAAATGACAATTCAATAATTTGAAAGAAAATAATTTTTCTGCTTGTGCTTTAATTAATGTTTTCTGTACTTAAAACAATTTAGTTGTTGATAATTTATTATGATTATGAAAATTATCCAAATTCTTTTTCTCAGAACTTTCGATAATCTTTTGATACGAGGGATCGTTTGTAAAATCATACCTATAAAGTTCGACAAAATTTTGCTAATAATTGGTGGCGTTACGGGAAAGTTTGGTGAAATTTTTACCAAACTATAGAATACTTGTTTACATTTTATTCCGATGTGTCAGTGAAATATCGAAAAGTTCGGTAATGTGTATTACATTTCTTTCTCAGTGCAAACTATTTTCAAGTTTCAGTGTTTGATATTTGTTCAATAACGATCAAAGTATGATATCGGATATTAAATGTTACGAAAAGTAAATAATATTAAAAGAAAAAAAAAAAAAAAAACTACATAATTTGAATATTTTGTCAGGGCTACGGCTTCTGAATTATAATTTAACGTTAAATTGCGTTTGAAAAATAAGAGTTTGATTCGAGCTCGGTTAAAATTTGCGATAAAATTATAAGAGAAAACTGAATTTTTTGTTTTAAAGTCACAAGCTTTTAATAATATGACCGTCCGTGTAAAAAGCAACATATACGCCCCGTATATGCAACGTACATTTCGCCATATATGTGACATATGTGTTATACTATGTAAAAATCAACATATGTCATATATGGCGACATATGTAAATTTTTGTCACTCCAAGACTAAATTGATTGAATTTAAAAACGCCCCTAAAAATTCGGGTTGGCACGTATCGCGTAACCGATCATATTAATACACCTGAGGGATATAGAATTGAAGTAAGATGGAAAAATGTTAACCGCCATCTTACAGCAGTCCTGTGGATCACACTTTCGTCTCGCGCACGTTTGCGGACGAAAACGATTGAAAAAATCCGCCTTGCGCAACATTCGGTCGGATTATTATACAATAAATAAGACGTAATTCAATCCGACGAGCAAATAAAATCCAGTAAATAGTATCGGATAAATCAGTATTTGCGGTTAGCGCGGAAGCGGAATATTGCGATCCGACGTGCATTAGAATTGACGTACTTCGTAGACAGTAAGGAGCGGAGCGTAATCTTACTGCTCTATGAATATTTATACCGCAACTGCAAGAAATATGCTTTATACAGTGTCGAGGAAAATTATAATAGAGAACGGGCACGCGCGATATCCAATTTCGAGTCGCGAAAGCTCGACCGGGGTTCATTTAATTGCCATCTGCTCGAAAAAGAAAAAAAAAAAAAAAAAAGAAAAAAAAAGTTCGGTTTCATAAATTGCAACACTCTAATTTATTCAGAATTTATTGAATTCCAATAATAAAAGGAAACGTATTGGAAACCTATTTTTCATTTACCGCTTTTTGTACGTCCATAAGAAATGTAAGATTTTCGAAACATTTTTCACCGATGGATACTCGCCATTGGTTTATGCAAAGCAATTTATTCGTCAACTTATGATAACCTAGTAAAAATGACATATATATGGTCCCTATGTGGTTTAACAATTTTATATAAGATAATAAAAAAAATGTACATGTGTCTTTTCTTAATCTACATATGGCAATAATTGATATAATATTTTAACCATATATACTTTCAACTAATTTCTTTTTTTATATAGAATTAACTAAAAATTCAAAGCTATTGTTAATCCATGAAATTAAAAAAAAAAAAAACAAAAAACAAACAAAAAACAAAATCTCAATCCAACAAGCACAGCGTGGAAAATTTACGACAATACAGTCGAATCATTTCGTTATTTATTCACATTTTAATCAAAGCATATTATAATAGACTGGAAGCGACTTTTGAGTTGTTAATTTAAAAGTCCGAGGATAGGCGCTTATATTGCGCGCGTTTAAACGCAAACGGGACGCGTCTCGAAGTCACTTTAAAAAGTAAATTTCATTCGGTAAAAAGTAATCTACTCCTAACGTCGTTTTATGATCCGATAAAAATACGTTGATGAGCGTGATATTTCAGAAATATGATTTGTCGACGAAATTGCGAGAAAGTCTATTTCGCGGGCAAACAATGTGTCAATTCTTTTTCCTCCCTATTTATCGTCAATGCAGTGCGGTTTTTTTTTCATTTTTCGAGCGTAAAATCATTAAATAAAAGTAGGACTGTGTGAAATGTTCAGAAATTCTACTGTTCGAAAATTTCTTTGAACAGTTTCGGTGTTATGTTTTAAAAAACATATATGCCAACATATATGCGGCATATATACCACCTATATAAACATTGTTTATGGATAAAAAATTTTCAGATAACCATGGAGAAAATTAAAAAAAGAAAAATTATGAACTGGTCGAACATGTTGGAAGACATCTGTCGATACAGACCTAAATAGAAAGAAAAGTGGGTGGGCAAAGTTGGGCCAAAGATTTGAACGGTGCGAAAATCGATTTAATCGTACCGAACTTGTTTCGGCGCTTGACGAATGTGCAAAGTAAAATATCAAGTAAATGGGAAACTAATTTGCGCGAAATGGTTTGAGTGCTTTAGTGTGTACAAAGTCACGTTTTCATCGGGGATTTAAACGTGTCCTTAGTGCGAAGACGCGTTAAATTGCTTCTTAATTGTAAGCACTGACTGCAAAGGGCAAGACCACCCGCCAGCGGTGGATGGCGCATAAGAGGGCCGAGATTGTTTCGGGACTTCCGCCATGCAAATCAACCTCGCTCCGCGTTACTTTACGCGCAACGCGCTTTGCCTTTTGTTGCGCCGTTAAAGATTAAAGCCATTGGTATTTGCAAAAATGCCTGCGAGATCGCGCCGGCGAAAACGAAATTGCATCGTAATTAAAGTTACGTCGAGACGCGCGCCTTACTGCGCCACTTATTATAATGTTAATGAAGAGAGCGGCTCCCAATATTGTCTTTCAATTATTGCGCCCGTTAAGTCTACACTGGGATAAATTTATGAGCAAATTTTCCAGAGCCATCTTTGCAAAATGTAGGACATATATGCGGCATATATAAATTTTTATCTAGGCTCTTCTATCGTTTTTATCAAACTCGGAGAAAAATTTCGCGCCGCCAACTAAAAATACTTTAGTTTGTTTTGTCGACAAATATAGTGACTAAAAATTATTTAGTACTTTTCAAGATAATTATTATTTTTTAGTAAAATATTCTCAAATATTCATTTGGCGCCAATTGTGTCAACTTTTTATAAAATAAAACAAATTTTCGTTTATTAATTATATAACAAGCACATTTTTGCTTTCCCTGGGTGTATCCAGCAATAACACATTATTGATTAATAAACTTACAATGCACTTAAATGAAATTATTATTATTTCCCAATACAAATATTACGCTTTACATCCCGCCATTTCCTACAATATTTGCAACGCGCAAATATAAATATAAACTTCCAGAAATAACGAATAAACGCGTTAAATTATAAAGGACGATCGATTATACGTCGGAAAATTGTATTTGATTCTATTTCACGATTCGGTCAACTGCAAATTCTAACGGCAAAAGTAAACAAGGAGGTGTTTAATGAAGGATCCCACGTTCGAGGCAAAACACGGGCCAAATGAAAGTGAAATAAAAATATAAAATAAAGCCGCTGTCGAGGCGATATCAATTTCGCGATGTAAAAAAAACAGTCGCGTCCACGGAAAACAAACTCCCGACATTTACGTAACGTTAATTTTCGACCGTTTAGATTGGCCGTCTCTCGTCCTATTATTATTGTCTTTAATAGAAAAAACGTCAATAGCATCGAAAAAAAAGAAAAAAAAAAAAAAAAAGAAAGAAAAAAAGGGAAAAAGGAGTGAAAAGCGATTTGCGAAAATCGCGTTGTTTTGCAACTTGTTACGATATCTGGTGAATTTACTCTATCGAGGCCCTAACAGTGAGTATTCCGGTTGACTTTCACTCGAAAAGACGCTAAAAGGTTTTGAGGCGTATCGCCGAGATTTTGCTTTTAGCACATTCACGATAAAACGCGTCTCGGGATGCTCCGCTGCCGGCGCTCTCTCTCCCCCCCCCCCTCCCTACTACCCCACTTTCCTCCCGCCTCCTCCTTTTACTCGACGTTAATGCCGATAAACGTCGTTTCGTATAACAAACGCGTTGTGTTTACTGTTCAATCGCGTTTTCCTCTTCAACTTTTCTCTTATCCCCTTCCCCCCTTCCCAACCTCCCCCACCACCGTCTCATTTTCATCTCTCCGCAAATAATCAGCGACTCGGCACCGCTAACATTGTCATAATTAATGTACTGATATTAAATAGTCGCGGCGGTACATTTGCAATTTGCAAACGCGTTTATCCTCAAAACTTCCCATAATAAATGCGGCCGCTTTTAGAGGACGCCTGGCGACTTTCCGCGAATAATCACGAATTTGACTTGTTACACAAAAGATAATTTGAAATGTTTGCAAGTCAATTGTTAATTACAGATTCGACGTGCCATCTTTTGTGCGATTATTTGCCGCTTATAGCCGCGGGCCAGTAATTGCTTTTCAATTGATTAATTTCCCTTTTTTTTTTCTTCCCTACTTTTTTCCCCCCGTTTCCTTCCCCTCTCTTCTTTTATATATATATATATATTTCCCCC
>JABFPN010006739.1:0-11167 GCA_022817305.1 Leptoteleia sp. ZL-2020 | reverse complement strand
TTAGAAGAAATTATTAAAAAAATATAAGTCGGTGGGTGCCACAATAGTCATACACAGTACTGTCGCTAACTTGACCTAACCTCTAACACACACACATGTCAAAGCAGTAGGGTGAATGAAGGGTTAAACTCAGTATTTACCATTGATAATGTTTTGCTTCTAAATTCGAATAAATCGTATTATAATCGCTTTCTTACAAATTGTATTATTTCGCCGAAAACGCATCTATTTTCTTCGAAATAAAATGAGTTTAATTTCGAGGCATTTATTTTGAATTATAATTCCGAAATTGTAGCTTTATTTTGGTGAATTTAATATATCCCCAAAATAACAATGTTAGTAATTTTTACTAATTTCCAAAACTTTCCCTTAGAAAAGAATTTAAATCCGCAACGAGAACCACAAATTTTTGTAAATTTTGCATTTTGCAAATTCCGCCGATTCGACATTGCTCGTCCGTACGCGCACTTTCCCCTCCCTTCAACCAAAGACAGTCGCGAGGTTGAAATAAACCGATTCGCGATTTATCCTTCGCACGGAGCGGCTAATGGCACACGCGATTCGACGACAAATTTCGCGTCGACCCAAATCGCGTACGTGATGATTCGAAGAAACCGCGGCTTACATAATTAAATTACTTGCGCGGCGTTGAATTATTTTTATATATTGAATACGTAACGCGAATACGAAATTGCATAAGCATTCGCGAGGGGGGGGACCTAGTTTGTACGGTTGTGAAAATTTCATGAATTACACGTTACGTAAGGTGGTTCAAAGTGCACTCGCCGTGTCACATTCACGTGGGCGAATCAACGCACTGTGAAATTACAATTTTCCCATCCAAACATATTCATTATTTCCGCGACTGCGGTTTAATTCCCATCCGTCTTTTAATCGAAACAATAAGGAGTTTGGACGGGGAGGGTGGGGCCGGGGGTTAAGTGCGGTAATGAAGCTAAAACGTTGTTAGACGGTGAAATTAAAATGAGTTATTACGTGATACGTCGGTGGTTTGCTGTAAAAATGTTAATTTCTGGTCCGCGACGCAAGTGGCATTATTTATACGAGGTTTTATACTCCGCAATAACAATAACGTTTTATGTCGAACGTTATCAACGCGGAGTCGTGTAATTAATGTAATCCGACAATTTAAGTCGCGACGAAGGGGGGAGGGGGGTGATATGAAACACAGATCCTCGTTTACCGATATAAGTGAATTTAATTAAAGCTCGACCGTATAAATACACAAACGTCATATCAAATTAAAATAGCTCTTATGTTGGGTAAAATTAGCACGCGACACTTTGCGCGGCGTTGGAACGGGCGCGAGCGTAAAGATAGCGACGAGATGCTTATTTTATGCCGGCAATATTCCTTCGCTTAACAATGCGCACTTTTTTTTTCGGTAGGAGACGCGACGTTTTCGACGATCGGATTCGCGTTAAATTTATTTGCGCTTCAACTAAATTTTTCACGGGAAGAAGAAGAGTGTATATTCGTCGCTGGTGCCAGTTGCAGCTCGGGCAACAGAAACAAGACGTTCCAGTTAATGAAATTGCAATCAAACGCGAATTTAAGATACTATTTTTAATTACTTAAGATCACTTTGCAACGGATTGGGTCGTTTAGCTTTTAACATTGAGAATAAATTATACACTCAGAAAAAAAATATACTTTAAGAAAACTGTACAAAGAAAATTTTCCTATTAAAATTAATAGAAAATCAATTAAAAATAAGAATATTCAATTAGTATACAATAAATTTAAGTTTTTATATTAAAAGGACATTAATTTTATGATAAATCTTATCTCAGATAATACTAACCAGATTTCTGTTTATTATAAGAATATGTCTATTTGTAAATATATAAGCCTAGTTCAGCTGTCATTATTGCAGTATTGTTGAAACTATTTTTATTTTTTTCTTGAAAAAAATCTGTTTAATATAAATGGAATTATTCTTTAGATAAATATATGTTTTATAAGAATTATTTATTCTTATTATAAATAGAATTTCGTGTTGTCCATATAATGAATGGAAATCCTATTTAATATAAGAACATTCTATTACTCTTAAATAGTCAGTTTTGTGAGTGTATGTTGATTTTTTAGTAAAAGTTTATTAAGGTGTTGTTTAATTAATTTCAAATTTTCAATTCTTTTTATTGCAATTATTTTGATTTGTTATATTTAAACTGTAAGGTTAGTTGAACCTAATATAACTGAAAATCGAAATATTCATTTTTAGTTGCATTTAACTTTTAATTGAATTAGAGATAAAGAGAAGAACTAAATAATCCTTTAAAAAATCATATGAATATATATTCCATTACATTTTCATAAATTTAAAATTGTGTTATTTCCAATATCTAATCCCAAAGAAGAGTGAAAAATATGATGAAGAATATTGAGTTAAATGTATTATTAAATCAAGATCTTTAATCACACAATGACACTCCTGTGATGCTAGAGCAGCTTTCTAGAATCCATTTAAACTAACTATTCAGCTAATTAATGAACATTAAGTTTATTTTAAGAAGCCTTCGCAATACTTAAATATCAGAGATCGAATTATTTACTAAATACTATAATGGCAAATAAAAAATAACCCATATCTGAGTAAAGAATTCAGCATTTAACGCACTGGACACTTCTGCCAATAATAATTTGCGCAAATCCTGTCGTTTGAAATAAAAGAGTGCAAGGAAATAAAATCGCGTTTGCAATTAATAAAGTGAACCGGATATCCTGGGATAAAAGTAACAATCGAAATTTTCTACATTATTTCGGGGATACATCCGGAAAACGAAAATTTGTGCACTATTAAAAATGGCAATAATAATAATTATATAAACATTTTTATTCGTGCTTTCGAACCAAGAGCTGCTGTTTAACTTTGAATCTTTTTCCATTGATATTATTTAGCAAAGGTATTTACTTTTCTGATTTGTACTCAAATCGATATACGAGATTGTAATTTATGGTATTTCTTTTTTCCCTCGCGAAGTTTTCGTTTACTCGATATTATTTATTTCAGACCAGTAGCAATGTTATCGGTAAAATTTAACGTAATTTTACGCATCGTACAATAATTTTGTACTCACCATATTCGTTCTTATATACAGGTTTGACTGTAACAATATTTGGGTACTTATACTTATATTATAATAAAATGTTCATTAGAAGAATACTAAAAGAAACTATACTTGATCAAATATTCAATATTTTTCAATAAAAATAATCAATATTTGATAATATACAGTCTCATATTCTGATCTTTTAATGACTATTTTATTACATCAAATTTCATCATAATTCATTAAAAACACCACACAAACATATTTTATGTACAGAATATTACACGGAGAGAAAAAAATATCAATCTTTAATGAAAAGTTTACTACTTTGGCATTATACTTACAGAATACCATTATATGGAAAACTACCCAGTAGGAAATTTTCTACAGGCCCAGTACTGGTGTAGTACTGTTACCAGAGTTACCAGTACTGGTAAATTTGTTTACCAGTACAGTGACGGAATCGTGCCAGTAATGGAGTGATAACACTGGGCCAGTACCGTATAACTAAACGTACCAGTTGTATACCTATACCCTACCAGTAATCATCCAACGTTGGTCTTGCATTGAACAATTTTTTTAAATCGCCAGTACTGGTTCAAGTCTGGATCAACTATGGCGTTGATATTTTGCCTGGCATGTCTTACATCTGGTTATCCTCTGTTTTTGTTGATAACCAAGCTCAAACCAGTACCGGCCCTATCTCTGTACCAAAGTCTGGTTAACAGTACTGGGCCAGAATCGGCCCCATAGATCGACTCTGGCGATTTCCCATAGGGTAGTTCATTAAAATTTGTTAACTTAGTTTATTAAAAATAGTAATTCTGTGCAGTTTCATATAATTTAACAATCTGTTTATTAAATTTTAGTAAACTGTTCAATAATTGGTTTATGAACAACATAGGCAATGGGTTAGCGACACTGATGAATAGCGACATCCAACGGAAAAAACATAAAATAAAATGTTTGGTAAAAATTAGAATTCAGTTTGTTAAAATTGGTAAACCCTGGTTTCTTAATTTTTAATATTATTTTCTCTCCGTGTACATAATTGTGGAAAACTATCTTGAAAATTAAAATATATTTGTGAAATTAGACAACTCTATAAAAAATTCAAGAGAACTATTCATCGGCCACGAATGACATTACTATAAATGAATTTTTTATTCCTGTTAAAAATGTAAGAATTGTATTAACGCAAATGTCACAGGCATTAACCGAGATATTGATTTAAGGCGCAAAAAATGTCCCACTTTGAGGACGATTATTTTCGATGAAACGACCTTATTAAAATTGTCTGTATTTCACTAAAAAAAAAAAAAAAAAAAAAGGGTGGAAGGGAAACAACAACCGACGCAGCCGGTTCACTGTCATTTTCACTAATCTTTTTTATCATTGTAATTGCAGCACAAGAATCGAGCGAGTCTGCCGAGTTTGGCAATAAGAAGGACGGAGAGAACGTGAACACGGTGCTTGTTTTACCAAACCCCAATCCGGTGTTCGACGTTCGAACGGTCTTTGGTGTACCCGATGTGGGCGACGACAGCGGCGAAGGAATCCCATCCCCGGGATTCTTCAATCCCTTCAGGGCCAATCCCCTCGACGGCTTCGTCCAAAGCATGCAAAGTAAGTGCAAACGATCTGTAAAATAAAATTGGGGTGAGGGTTGAAAAGATACTCGGTTGATGGTTGGAGTGGGGGTGGGGGGGACAATAAATTCGCGCCCACTCACTCATTTTTCTCTCGCGGTACGTTCCGCCGAGAAGAAAACGTCGAAGACGAAAGAGAAGCGAGATATGCGCGTATATATTTAAGCTGAAAGGCACACGACAATGGTTCGTTCTTACCTTCAGCTTTGACGATGGCGTTCGCGAATTCGTTTTGCATTTTATACAGACGCCGCTTTATGTCGCTGTTGCTTTTTTCAATAAATTTTTCCGACGAATAAGAAGCAGGCGAATGAATATTGAAGTCAAAAGGAAAAGATAAAGAATGGAGCGCAAAACCATTTTTCCCCCTCCCTTTTTCTTCTTTGCCGATGGCACTTTTTTTCTATCCTTCGTAATTATTATTATTTTTGACGAAGAGTTCTTTTTTTTGTCATTACTGCACGCAAAAATAATATTAAAATAAAACGTCGCGCGTAGAAGGAATCGTTAATGCAATTAGTTGATGAAAAAAAATTGAATATGTAGTACCTCTTGATTAGATCTTGACTAGATCCTCCCCGAGACAAAAAAAAAGAAGCACCAGTGTCGATGACTATGAAGTCGACTGGTTTTGCGAAACAAACGCTTCCGAGCCGCGAACACAGTGATTTTGTGTAAACGTAAAAAATTTTAAACACCCGACATACGCGCGACTTTTACAGAAATGTTTGAGGAATTATTGACGTAACCAGCCGCTTTCTTCTTTTCTTCTTCTTCTCTTTTGTACAGCCAATTTGCGGAATCTACAAAAGAAGATACTTATTTATAGTTATTATTATATTTCATAATAACTCGGAGATTGTTTTATCATAATATGATTAATTCAACCAGAATTCTAGTTATCGCGAAAATCAACTACAGTGAGAGAAAAATATTTGAAATAATTGTAATCTTTTTTTGTATTTCGAGGACATAACAGACAAGTGTACGAAAGTACAATCAACAATTACAAAATGTATTCATAAGAGACGTAAATATTATAATTTTCACTCTATTTATGAATGCATTCAATTTTTGATTGTGTTTTTTGTAACATTGTCCATCATTTCCTCAAATTACAACGGAAAATTTCGTTTTTTTCAAATTTTTTCTGAATATAGATGACTTTTGGTCTCAGTGTATGAGAGAGACGTGGTTTAATCGTTGGTAAATAGTCCGACTGGTGACCGTGAAATAACAGCGTTTCCTATACCTCAGTCATACTACTTTTTTAAAAAAACATACCACATCATTTTACAAGAAATATTATAAATGCTCGCATATTATATATTACAAAAACATAGTAAACACTACTAATAACTTTTTATCAGTGGAACGCATTGAATTTTATATTCGTTTGGTTTTAATCAAGAAAGTTGCGGAGAGTGCAATAAATCTGTCAACATTTTAGCGATAATTCAATCGGTCATAATTTCAAAGCGTAAGAATCAGTATTATCTCGACTGATTATTAGTATAAAACAATTTATTGCAACGGTACGTAAGTGTCCAGTTTTCAATGAATCTTGATAAAGATTATTGCATAATGCTCCGAATGATCGAACGTTGCAAAATAATAAACTCGAGAGAAAGGAATATGGTGATTAATAAAACGTTTGCGTTTGCTGCCATTTTGTCGACGAACGGTGAAAAAAAACCATTCGATGTACAATCACTGAGTGAGCGAATAAATAATGCTGTTGCTACGCGGGGTAACAATTTTTGCAAACGATTTAAACAACAACAAAAAAATGAAAAGAAAAGCACGAACGAAATTGGAAGCGACACGACGTACTTGTAATAAAAGTTTAGTCACGAATTAGATCAACAAGTTGAAGCCTGTTTATGGCGCTATTAAAACATTGACAAAACCACTCGGCAAACACGGCGAACTAACAGCGGGCCCGTTCTTTGTCCACACGTCTTTCGTAACTCGACGTAATTTATCTTAACCCAACAAACCTTCTACATACTTAAACGGGTATCAAACGTCGTATCAGTCCTGGTTTAAATAATTCATCAATCACCCATTGCGTCAAACTCTTGACATTCAAGGTAAAGATTATTACACGCTATCGCTGCTTCCGCGTCACGTGACACGCGTGTTGCGCTCGACTTTTCCACGCGCCCGGCGACCCGCCGCTTGTACTCCAGTTTTACTTTTGCTACCTTGGCCGGGGCCCGATAAGTGATGCGATATTTGACATAATTACACCATGCACCAACAGCATGAATGGCAACAGCGCGATAATATGACAGCGTCTCTGTAGTTGCGTAAGCGAAATAGTTGACGAAAACACTATCCGCGTGGTAAAGAAGAACCGTCGATAACGAAATAATGTAATGTCTTTTGTACTGTAATCATTATAATAATTATTATTTAATAAAATTTATTAATAACATTTCAAACAAAAATTTGACGTTAAAAGAAGCATTAAAAAAATTAAAAAGTGAAATAGAAAATATTTAATAAATGCTAGAAAGTAACATTTTTAATATTTATCAATTTTGTTACCCTGGAATAAGTCATTCTTAAAAAGTATTCATTACATTTATTAGTTTTGTTAATTATTAAAAATTAATTTCTTTTTAATATTTTGAACAAATAAATAATTTGATCAAAATGAACATTTTCTTAATTATATTAATTGCGGTTTTCATAATCCGTGCCAAATGATCAATTGAAAATGTTTTGTTGACCATAAACATTATACACTTTATTATTATTTGTATTGTATTTGACAGCCAAATATCCGAAAAACGATGAATTTTATCGTTTTGCATTGCATTTCAAATCAATGAAGCTCAGTGAAACTTTTGAATGTAGAAAAAAAATGCCTGGGAATTGAACTCGCGTTAAACAGTACCGCAACGTCAATACGCGAACGCTCTAGCCATTGTACTATGGAACGCGTTGAGAATGTTAAATGAGGTATTCTTAAATTACAAATAAACTCAAAATTAGCATTTTAATTTCGAAAAATGTATCAGGAACACAGAATGTTAAAGGAGGTATTCTTAAATTAAAAATAAACTCTGAATTTTGAATTTTAATTTCGAAAAATGTATCAGGAACACAGAATGTTAAAGGAGGTATTCTTAAATTACAAATAAACTCAAAATTAAATTTTAATTTCGAAAAACGTACCAGGAACACATAATATCAAAGGAGGTATTCTTAAATTACAAATGAACCCAAAATTTTGAATTTTAATTTCGAAAAATGTATCAGGCCCTTTTCCCTTACGGGCCCTTTTTTACTCGGCATTTTAGGTTTTCGGCCCTTTTCCCTTGCGAGCCCTTTTTTTTACCCGGCATTTTAGGTTTTTCGGCCCTTTTTTTTACCTGACGTCTTCGTCTTGGTCTCGGTCTTGGTCTTGGTCATGGCCTGGGTCTTGGTGTTGTTGGTCTTGGTGTTGTTTGTCTTGGTCTTGTTGGTCTTTGTCTTGGTGGTCTTGGTTTTGGTGGTCTTGGTCTTGTTGGTCTTGGTGGTTTTGGTCTTGGTCTTGTTGGTCTTGGTCTTAGTGGTCTTGGTCTTGTTGGTCGTTGTCTTGGTCCTGTTGGTCTTGGTCTTGTTGGTCTTGGTATTGGTCTTGTTCAGTCAAAAGTACCAATAACGAGGGGCAAAGGGCGGTTTTTGGCCCCCAAACTTCATGCCCGGTTACTGTTCTCATACTACAATATCTAACTTTTTTTCTTATTTCCGTTGACAAACCAAAATTGGCTGTCAATTATACGAAATGCTATAGAACCAGTAGGTATAGCCAAAGGTATCAATTACCAGGGGCAAAGTACTTTTTTTTGCCCTATAACCTCATTTCCGGTTATTGTACTCGTGCCACATAACATAAATTTTTCCTTTTTCCCGTTGACGTACCAAAATTGGCTGTTAATTAGAGGAACTCATACAGAATAGTCGTTTATATGTATTTATAAACGCTTACGAAGTGTTTTTGGTCGTTATTCTTAATTTTCAAAATTTCGTGAAATTCGTTAGAACAACATTAGAAACTTCAGTCACATAATTAATTGCAATAAGTTTTCTTTAAATTAAAGAATTATATTATCCCCCTATAAAGAAAGTAACTAGCAATAAAAGTGATAAAAGAGATATGAAGTTTTTTGTTTTATTTATAATAACAAGAATACGTGCACTGAGAGAAATATACAAAGTTATCAGAACTAAATTTATAGAGTTGTGACATATTTAGTTGTAATAACTGTAAATACAGTTGTAACAAATATAACTGCAGTCATCAGAACTATTTCCACCGCAACTCTATATTATAGTTGGTTTTGGCGTCAACTATAAAAATGCAGTTGTGCTAAATGCAGCGGAATATTTGATTGCTCCTCTAAAACAACTTCGAAAACAATAAAATAACCTTGATATAATAAAAATTTCACTAAAATTGGCATCAAAAAACAGTACACATTATTAAAATTATATCTTAAAAGTTTTGCGTTAAAAAATGTTAATTGTAGTTATGTTTTATAGCCTTATTATTTAATTTTTATTACTAATTGATTTTCTCAAGTCTATTTCATAGTTGATTCAACTTTACATATTTATTGCATGATGTGAACTACATTTAGTTGACTCTAAAACCAATTTTATTTTTATAGTTAGGATAACCGAAAATTTCTCTCAGTGTGATAGTTATAAAAGTTACCATATATTATTTTTACGATATTCAGAATATTTGCATATGTTGATGGGGAGACAAAAGAGTCAATGACCTTTCAGCGTTTTGTATGTTAACGAAATTTAATATAAAATAATTTGCCTTTAGTGTAAATTGTTTTTTTAACAACAATTTATTCGTCTGCTTTTTAATTAAATAAAAAAAATATTTTTTTGCAGTTAAAGAGTAATATGTAAATTTAATTAATAATAAAATTCGCATTGGTTCTTGAACCGTGCTCGACGTTTAAAAATAGCAATTTTAAGGGAATCCCATGAAACAGGTTTTTCTATGTCAGTGACAAACTTGATTTTGTATTTCGTGAATATTTTTAAGTATATTCGAGCACTGTTAAAACGCCTTAAGAAATAAATTATTCTTAAATAATTAATTGCGACATTAATCTCAAAAATTTGTAAATTTCATATCTTATCTGAGAAAAAGCGATATTTTCTTTCAAAACAATTCATAGTATAAGAAATGAATGTTTTTATTTTTTTATTTTTTGATTACTTTTATTGTCTTTCTTTCTTCTTTTTTCGAATATGATAAATTGCGAACATCATACGAGAATTAATTCTCAATGGGTTTTTATAATTTTATCTATTATATGCAAAAAGCCATAAATTAACTGTCAGATAAAAGTCGATGAGATAATATAAAATAATTATATATAAAAAGTAAGCTGGGTTATATATAAAAATTTAAATATAAATGTTATTTTTTAATAAAAGCAAAAAAAGTAAAAATATTCTTTTCTCCTATTCTAAGTATTAATATTTCCATATGCGAAACAATAGTTTATCATACTAGATTATTTTTTAACGTTATATACCTTTATTATTAAATTTACATGCTTATTTGTTGAAATAATTGTTATTCCATTAAACTAAAAAGTTTAACATGATTGAATTCGAGATACCCTGTACAAGTAGTTTTATTATAGCATGATCATTGACACCTAACGGAAACCAGGTCCTACGTTATGAAAAAGTGATTTCCAGTCTGTTTCAGAATATTTCGGCTCATTAAATCAATATCTATATGCCGATAGCAAAATGTTTGAAGAGGAATATCGGTGCTATGTCATCTCACATCCGTTTATTTCGTCATTTCCATCGTTTTAATTCTTATTTTCTTTCTTTTTTCTCCCTTCTTACATACATTATCTTATAAACATTCTTCAAATATCATTAAATAGCCGTTTCGTAACCACGAAATCTGCCATTTTGCAAAAGTTAGATCGTACACCGAGAGAAATTTATTAATCGCCATTATATTTTATAATAACTGCAATTTCATTATTAACGACACTTAATTATATCTATAACATAATAAATTTATGTCCGATTTTTTGTCAAGTGTCAAAGAACAGCAGATGGAGAGCTGTATATATTCGCTTATTGTATTAACAAGTGTTTTTGACACTTGACAAAAAATCGGACGTAAATTTATTATGTTACAAATATAATTAAGTTTCGTTAATAATTAAATATAAATATAGAGAACGTATGTGTCCGTACATAACGTCACAGAGTAAGTTTATGTAAACATTAAAGAAATTTGAATTCAAGGAGAAGTTAGTATATATATATATATATATATATATTATTCTAATGGCAGTTTTGAGACCAAATCGCCATTTTATTGACTTGTTTACTGGCAGTTTTGAGGACATTTGGTAGTTTTGAGTACTGTCCCCAAAGTCACATTGTGAA